>MAIP01000019.1:0-252422 GCA_001736125.1 Pseudozyma tsukubaensis | reverse complement strand
GGGGAGGGGGGGAATGAGGGATCCGGCTATGAGAGTATGCCAGTGAGGGGATGCGGTTACGAGGACTTGATGGCGCTATGATTATGCGCTGTTGCCAGCGGACTTGACCGCAAGAGTTCTATGGCCCGCCCAATCATTGTCTTCGTTCGGTTCCTCGACATCAAACCCTATTTGAACATTTTTGATGGATTTGGGCAAGGCCACCATTATGCTGGTACGTACCTCGGCCAGACCAGGTCCAAGCCCCTCGGCTGCGCTGACTATAGGGCTTCCGAACGAACTGATGTACTCGCCTCGATTCGGCACGCTCATGCTGGCCTGCACGCCAACAAGGAAATACGACAAAAACATAGCAGGCCAGAAAAGATGAGCCGCTACCTTGAAACCAATTTCTTCTACAGAATTCGTGTATGTTGAGATTGATGCTTGCAGCAGTGGCTCGAGACCGTGAGATAGTACCAGAACCAATAAGGACATCCATCCGTAAAACCTGAAGCCGGACTCGGACATCAGCTTGCAAGCGGACCAGAAGTCTCCTCCGAGACGATTGGATTCATGTAGAAGCCCAGCTCGGACCGTATAGCCTGCCCCGAGGCGTCGCCAGATTGCAAGTCGCACGTTGTTGCTCATGAGACCCATGAGACTGACCTTGTAGGAGGCCATACAGATGGAAATGAAGGTACCAGGATTGACGGAAAAGGTCGCGCCTTCCCGGAGTTGTTTATAGATAGCGAAGATTGCTGACGCAGAGAGGATTCCCAGGAATTCCATTAAGCTATTCCAGCGTCTGTCTCTTTTCATTCTCCTGTCAATCTCCTCGTCACGCTTGGCCAGCCACTCCTGCGCGACATCAGGCGATGCTTTGTTGGCTTCATCGGTGGTGAGTACGGGTAGGTACGGTTGATCGTTCCCAAGGCTGGAATTTGCAATTGTCTTTGCTTCCTCGTCCATTGGTGATAGTTCGTGAGAGCTTTGGGGCCTGCACTGGTGCTGTTGCTGAGTTTCTTGCTCGGGATGCCAGCCATGCATCATGATCTGTCTAAATCCGTCTCTTGAAAGGGTCATGTTGCCAAGGATGGTGGACGAAGATCAAGATTTGATGTCAGTAAAGTGATCGCAAAGGAGGGTGGTGTTGATTGCAGAGAGCAGAGCTTAGCGGTCGCCTTGAGACGAGAGCCCATCGTATATAAGAGCCTCAGTCAGGCAAGGCGAAACGGTCTTGCAGCGCATAGGAGTAAGCTATCTCGGAAGAATCTCGACGTCCCGTACCTATGCACTTTTTGGCGCTGCAAGTCTGCTCTCTGCGGCACAACTTCATGTGTGTGAAAAAGGTCGCAGCAATGATCTCTTGAGAAAGGCACGACATCTATGACACGGTGCTTCCGCGACATCTTGGCAGTCGAAGGCGGTTCCGTGCCGGTCTGGGCTGTGCCTACGACGAGCTTGCAAACGGCATTTCGCTCTGATCCATGCATAGCATCGCATAGCATTGCGTAGCATCGCATAGCATCAATCGAGCATCTCTGTCAGGGAAATGCATCGCATCGCATCAATGGCTCACACACACATTTGACACTGCCTTGCATCAATAGCGTACCTGATTGACATTGTAATGTAAGGCGATGATGATAGGAGATTGAAATCTTGCCGTCAAGAACAATATATTTTGACGTTGCCGCGTGGGGACGCCCGATCTGACAGTAGAATTCGGTTAGCAAGAAAGGCGCTTTGTGGGTCAAAGCCACGCGGCGGATATTCCGAACAATGCAGCCAGTTAGTTAGCCGAATCGAATGCTGTGTGTGATTGATTGGAGTTGTGACACGCATTGACCATCACTCAAGCCCTATCGGAGTTTGTGACTTGTGTCCACCATCTGCTCAAACTTATCTGCTATCTTTGGCTGTCACAACGCTCATCGTCCATTTCTCGATCGGATCGCATCCTGCAACATTACGACCGTCATCCACCTGATCAGTAATCCGATTGTCGCTTCCTTCAAGCAGACAACGGATCCGCTTTGCTCGTCACAATGTCGAAAAAGCCAGTTACGTACGAAGATCTCGAGGACCTGCTCCGCAATGACAACAAGGTCAAAGTAGGAGGTAAGTCGTAGTGATTCTTATTTCACTTTCACACGGTCAGCCTACTGACACTTTCACATTCCTCTTCCACTTTGATCGCTCGTCAGGCCTCGACGTCGACGGCATCGTCCGAGGCAAGTATGTCTCCAAGAAAAAGTTCCTCTCTGCCGCCAAACCCGATTCCGACTTTGGTTTCTGCTCCGTCATCTTTGGCTGGGACATGCACGATCTTGTCTACCCTACCGAGCTTCTCGTCTCCAACAAGTCCAACGGCTACCGTGATCTTTCCGCCAAAATCGACCTCGATACCTACCGCCGTATTCCATGGGAAGACAACCTCCCATTCTTCCTCATTCGATTCTTCAACGCGGATGGTACACCACTCGCAGTATGCCCGCGCAATCTTTTGCGCTCGGTGACAAGCAAAGTCGACTCGGAGCTCAAGTTGTCTTGTATGGCAGGTGCCGAATTTGAATACTTCCAGTTCAAAGAGACTGCGCAAAGCGTTGAAGAGAAGGGATTCGTCAAGCTCAACGCTCTCACCCCAGGAAACCATGGCTACTCGATGCTGCGAACGACGCTGAACAAGGATTACTTCCTCGAACTCTTCGATGCTGCTGAAGCTTTTGGAATTGACATTGAGGGACACCATACCGAAACTGGACCCGGAGTCTACGAAACCGCTCTCGCATACACTGAAGTCACCCGTATGGCCGATATGGCAGTACTCTACAAACTCCTCGCCAAGTCGGTCGGTATAAAGCACGGCATCATCCCAACTTTCATGGCCAAGCCATACGCGACCCTCGCCGGTTGTTCCGGTCACATTCATGTTTCGCTACGAGACGAAAAGACGGGCAAGAACGTCTTTGCCCTTACGCCAGAAGAGATCAAAGCTGGAGGACGAAAAGATGCCAAGTACGACGATGTCAAATACCTTTCGCAAACCGGAGAGTACTTCTTGGCAGGAGTCATGTCAGGCTTGCCGGACATCATGCCTTTGCTGTGTCCCACCATCAACTCGTACAAGCGCTTGACGACGGGTGAAGCATACTGGGCACCCAACATCTGCTCTTATGGCTATGACTCTCGATTGGCATCTGTACGCATTCTCGGTCCACCAGACGTTCCTGATTACGGTACCAGATTTGAAGTTCGCGTTCCAGGTGCAGACCTCAACTCGCAATACGCTTTCGCAGCTGTCTTTGCCTTGGGTCTTTACGGTATCCAGAACAAACTCGAGTTGCCTTTTGCCCCACTTGACACTTCTCGCAGTGTAAAGGAGCAGAATCTGGTCTACTTGCCCACTTCGCTTGAAGCAGCAACGCAAAAGTTCATGGCAAAGGACAGTTTGGCAAGGAAAGTACTCGGCAATACTCTGGTGGATCATTTCGGTGGAACGAGATTGCACGAAGTACAGCTTTTCAATCAGACAGTTACCAACTGGGAGATGGAAAGGTATATGGAGCTTATTTAGACGTACAGCTCGATCTCGATCCTCACATCGACTTGCAATGGACACCTTGACACAGTCTACACACGAATCTTCTTCCAAACGTGATGGTCCGTGAAGCATGACGATTTACCGATTGAAACTGAGCGAACTGGATACAGAGCAAAAGTGGAGCTGAACAGTGAAATGTGAAATGATCGAGTCTAGTTCTAGTTGACAGAGGCAGGGACGTACAGCCTTCCCTCGTAAGCCTTGAGCGTACCCTTCTGACCATCCTCCCTTGTGTCAAGGACAACCTCGACCTTGTCGCCACTCAACTCCTGTGGCAAGTCGTACTTTTGCTCCTTGTCAGTAAAGTTGAGAACGACGAATGCCTTCTCTCCGCTCTCGGCAATCTTGATGAATTTGAACACCTCCTCGTCCTCCTCTTCCAGCAACCTGAATTGTCCACGCCCGAGGAGCGAGGCACGCTGCTTGCGGACAGCGATGACCTTGCGGTAGAAGTTGAGGATCGAGTTGGGGTCCGACTCTTGGGCCTCGACGTTGATGGTCTTGTAGTTGTCGTTGGTACGCATCCATGGCTTGGTGGTGGGAGTCTTGGAGAAGCCGCCATTGGGAGCAGAGGACCACTGAACGGGTGTACGAGCATTGTCACGACCAAGCTTGTTGACACCGTCAAGCGCCTTCTTGAGGGCAGCAGGGTCGTTGTTGGTGCGCTTCTTGACGGCAGCAAAGTAGTTGATGCTGTTGACGTCGAGGTACTCTTCGGGTCCCCAAGTAGAAGGAACATTGACCATACCAATCTCTTCACCCTGATAGACATAGACGGAACCGGTGAGCGACATGTTCATGAGCGCAAGCAGCTTGCCCGAGTCGGTGATGTGCTCCGGCTTGTCGGAGGCGTAACGCGAGATAGATCGTGCAACGTCGTGGTTCTCGATAAAGACAGTAGTCCAGGCATCGTTGCCTTCAATGAATCGCTGCCACTTGTTGATGACGCGCTTCATCTCGGGCAAGGCGAAGCCCTTGAGCTGCATAAAATCGACGTGGTCGCGGCCGAGGTCGACAATGTCAAACTGGAAGACCTCGCTCAACTCGTTCTCGGCAGCAGACACGTAGCGAACAACATCGGCGGTCTTGGGGGTGTTGGGAAGCTCGCCGACGGTCATTGCGTCGTACTTCTCGAGGATGGCGCCCATCTCCTTGAGGTACGTGTGCATCATAGGACCGTTGCAGTAGATCATGCCGGCAGGCTGAGTCTCGGCTCCCTCGTCGACGATGGGAGCATCGGGGAAGTCCATGGGCTTGGAGTACATGTTGACAGTGTCGACACGGAACCCGTTGACACCCTTCTCAAGCCAGAACTCCATAGCGCTCTTGTAGATGGCCTTGCGACATTCCTCGTTGGTCCAGTTGACATCGGGTTGCTCAGGGCAGAAGAGGTGGAGGTAGTACTCCTGAGTCTCCTCGTCCCAGGTCCATGCAGGCTGGTTGAAGTTGGATCGCCAGTTGTTGGGAGGCTTGCGGTTACCGTCAGCATCATACTTGGCAGGACGCCAGATGTACCAGTCACGCTTGGCACTGTCCTTGGACTTGCGCGACTCCTTAAACCATGCGTGCTGGTCAGAAGTGTGGTTGATGACGAGATCGAGGATGAGCTTGATACCGCGAGCGTGGCACTCCTTGATGAGCTCGTCCATGTCAGCGACGGTGCCGTAGGGAGGGTAGACCGACTCGTAGTCCGAAATATCGTAGCCCATATCGACTTGAGGCGAATCGTACATGGGCGAAAGCCAGATGGTGTTGACGCCAAGCGACTTGATGTAGTCGAGGCTAGCAATGATTCCCTGAATGTCTCCCATGCCGTCATCGTTGCTGTCGCGGAATGAGGCAGGCCAGATCTGGTAGATGATAGCATCGCGGAACCAGAAGGTTCGCGAGCTGGAGCCAACTAGAGAATCGTTGGAAGGCATTTCTATGTTGCGATCTAAGGGGACGGAAGATGGAGGAAGATGAGTTGAAAATGCGTGGAGAAGTCAAAAAGCAACTTGCGCTGCTGTTGAGGGAAAGGAGGAGCGTGTGACGAGTGAGGATGTGGGAGTGGCGAAGGTCTGAGGAAGGGTCGAGCTACGAGATTCTTAAGAGGAGCGGAACTGGTCAAGCGACGTTGAGATTGGGAGAGATTCTCCGACAGGGTAGTGGAGGCGGAGGGACTGTCCGGCGACCTGAAGTGGCGGGGAAGGAAGAGAAATCGCGCAGCAGCAGAAACGAGAAGCGACGATCAGAGGTCGCCGTTGGAAGAAGACTGACTGGGTTGAGATGTACCGAGAAACGAAAGCCTGCTCGGCGAGACTCAAACAGGCTTGCACAGCGCAGATACGGTTGCACTGATGGACCAAGCGCAGACTCTACTCTGCCGGTACAGGTGATTCCGGTGGGGCCATCGCAGTTCTGTGTGCCAAACGGAAACGTGGGGCCCACTTTATCATTTTGCAGCAGTGTGCCAAGGTTATGCACTCGGTAGTTCGGTGTTCTTTTTGTTCTGGCTCGCCAGAAAGACGCGCAAGGACCCTTGATGCGATCCACACGAATAGCCGAGCCAGTCGTTGCGTCCAGCTAAACTGAGTTGCTTTCTTTCCAGAAGACCAAGCAAGACTGCGACTATCGCACCGTGCGGCGTTCAAAGCTGCAAAGAGACTAACCAGCTCGGCGAGTCAAGTTCTTGTGTCTTAAGCATACCGTATGCTGTCGGAAGGCGGTGAGACTGTGGGGCATTGATGGCGCTTGACGGAGTATCTCTTTGGAGCGTTTAGATCGTCCGAACAACGTATAATCTCGCTTTGTTAGACCTAACAAGTCTGCTTTGGAACGGGACGCGCGCGTTGAGGAGGTCAGGTCAAGTGATGGTGTGTGGGGCCGTCTATACAGTAGGAGGTGAGAGCTAGACGTACGAATTTCCGAGTGAGCGCCGAGATGCTTCCGAATAGGCGGCGATAATGCGCCAACAAGCAGTCACTCTAGACGAGCGCAAACGGCTTTGCGGTTGCAGATGGCGACTTAGCACCAATGAGGTGAGGAGCGAGACTGCACCGAGATGTGACCATAGCCGCATTACCCCGCCTCCGAGCCACTGACAGGGTGTTGTAGCGATCGAGCCTCGCTTGCGTACATCGGTCGGGCGCTGTATGACCGGTCACGAGATTGACGGGAATGCTATGGACTTGTCTATGCTGTCCGCAAAAGCCGTGCCGTGGATCGTATGGTGTTGGCTGCCCAATTTTCAGATAGCAAATGTTACACCGGACGCGATGCTGCTTGGTGCCCGGGGAGTTCTGCCGAAGATCGTCCGGCTGCCACGCACAAGCATGATCTCGTCCCTTCTGACTCGTTGTGAACCCTGCTTCGAGCCCTGACCTGAATTGCAATCCCTGGAGCTTTCGTTACCGCAGCAATCGTGTACAGTAGAGTACAGACCGAGCCACGACCGTCCGTTCCGTACAATGACATTCGAGCGGATTGGCATCAGACACCGTGCCACACATCAACGACCAACAATCCTACGAGCAATTATTTGCTGGAGAGGCAAGTTGCTCAAGCAGTAGATCGGCTCCAGTAGAGCGCTTGACTGAACTGAGTCTGTCCGAAGATGCACCGCCTCCGCCTCCACCTCTACGATGGCTCTTCGAGGGTGCGTACCATATGGTTGTGTGCGGACTGCCAAAGGATGCATGAAGATGCCGTCGGCTCTGAACTGTGATGCCAAGATGCCAAGATTCTGTCTCCCGTCTTCCGAGAGGGATGCCGTTGCTTTCAGCTCGGCAGCATGAAGTGAAAAGATCCGCCGAGGTTGAGCCTTTTCATGCCAATGTACCCCGCATCTTAGACGGCATGTGGGGTATGTGTTGCGTCTCAGCAAGCGGTGCGGGGTAAGACAGCGGAAAATGTTGCTCCGGCGCCATGCAACAATCACATTGCATTGTAGCGCGATTGAAGGAATGACGAGCTCAACATAGTCATAACGAGGCTCGCTTGGCATCATGAGGCTTGCCGCGGCAGCCATTATGCAGAACGCTCTGGTGTAAATTCGATTGTATGCCGAAGGTAGGAAAGCTGCAAAGGGTCCAGACTCCGCTCGTGGCGTTGCAAAGTACCGTTAGAAGTGCGTGTCCGAGTTGGTCGCTTTGCCACTGATCGAGCGGTAAAGGTGCTGGGTTGCCTCGATGGCATTGCGGTAGGCGAGTCGCCATGCACTATTGTCTTACCATTGTCCAAAGGAGTTATTCGCCGCCTTTACGCCGGCTTTGCGATGCAACTACTGTTACGACGGTCTGACTATCTCGCTTTAGAACTGGGACACGATGCGCGCTACAATGGGAAAGAGTCCAGATGTCAGGAGACCATCGGTGATGATAATGAACAGCTGGCATACGGCATTCGCTTGTACAATTGATGGAGAGGAGGAGGACGAGAGTGAAGGCTCAGCGAAGGCAGGGTTGACCGGCCTTGGCCATGCAACGGTCAAAGGCTCTGAGGGTGCAGCGAGGCTCAGTTGAGGTCTCGAGTCGAATTTCGGTTCTTTTCGCCATTCTTACTTAGCACTGCTCTACTCTTGCTCTGCTCTAGCTCTGCTCTAGCTCTGCTCTCGCTCAGCTCTGATCAGCCCGACTCAGCTATCAGTGTCATTGTCGCATCACACTTGTGACCAACTTACTGTCAATGATATCACGATGAAAACGGCGTGGGATCGAAGGTCGGCAATTCCGTTCGATGAGAACAATGGCAGCTTATGCGTCTCAGCTGACCTCTCGCAAATTTAGCCTTAGTGTCAGTCGCGGCAGAACCGATGCCAATATCGCGATGCAATGTCCTGCGTCGGAAGCCTGCCGGAGTTGCAAAAGGCGACTCGAATTTGGTTGTACAGTACTCGAGACGGTGAAGCGACATTTCATTGCTTCCGCACCTCTCTTGTTTCCTGTACTCGATCGGTGAAGCTGTATATAGCTACGGCCTTCACCTTCTCATTGTTGCCATCCTCTCGATCCGCTGAGCTTCCATTGAGAACAATGGGACTGAGTTTTGGGGCATGATCTTTTCCGAAACGTCAGCGTCGTCATACGAGATGTGAGCCAATGTGGGGTAAAGAAGCTCGGGTTCCTAGAGCGATAGAACAGGCAGGCAAGCGAGCCCAGTAGGATTTAGTGTCTAAATTAGCTTAAGATCATGGCCAAATCACAGAATTGCTAGTCTGGCGCTTGCCGTCGTTACAATTTTGGAATTTAGCGAGGAAAGCTCTTCTGCTACAGATATGCAAGGCAAAGGGAAAGAAGGGTCAAAATTCCATGTGGCAGCACGAATTTGTCTGGGGTGCAGGAAACCCCATCGAAGACTGCTCTTCTGCCGTGCAACGCGGCCTTTCCCGTCAAATTCTGTGCAGCAAGGTTTGAAATTGAGAAGATTGAGCTGCCGCGATGGAGAACGGGAATCGTTGTTGTGGGTTTTGCCTCTCTGCTCTTCTGGCTCCCTAAATCAGAAACAGGCGAATCAAGTCCAGATCGCGTTGCTTTGGTTCATGTTCAAGGTTGCTTCGCTCGCTTGCCCGCATTCTTGCACTAGTGCATGAAACGAGGCTCACGCAGAAAGAACACCTCACAGCCCCACTCAAATTTACTGGATCCCAGCCCCAAGCATCAAATCGAGGCTGTAGACATTCGGCGCCCCCCGCTTTCTCGTGTCTCATTTCCTCTCGACTAATGCTCTAGCGTTGAGATGGAATAGGCGTAGAGCCAATGAAGGAACTTGGCACGAACCGACAAATGCAATGCCACAAATGGACCTCGATCTGGATCCAAAGCCTTGCTTGTTGGCCGACAAGCTTTGCAAAGGCCGCGAATTTCGTGTTTCGTGTTGGACCTGTCCATAGCTGCCACATGGATATGGAGCAAGGGACAAGCTCGCGTGTCATGAACCAGCCAATTGATTCGAGTCGTATACCGTAAGCTAGCCTGTCACAAGGGAGTAGGTAAGAGGAGGAGGAGGAGGAGGAGGAACGAGACGAGGTCAAGGAAAGGGAGACGGACATTGAATCCACATTCGACCGAACTCTCTCCGGTGGTAGAGAGGAGCAGTCTCGGACGATCTCGACAAAGCCTTTTCTCGCAGGTTTCCCCTCGTTTGACCCTTTCTATCGTCTTTGTCTCTCTCTCCCCGCTCTTCCATCCGGTGCCCCACAGTCGACTTGACCTCTTCTGTGCCGTGCCATGCCGCACGAGCTGTACAGCTGTCATAGCAACAGCAGCAATCGACGCAGCAGCTTGACATTCTGATCCGCTGCAGTTGCCCGCCCTTCCTTGGCCTCAATTCTCCATCACGCTGTTCCTGGCATGAAGTGAAGCAGTTGATGCCCCTGCTGCCACTGCCATCTACTGCCTTGACTCGCATGACCGAGACCAGACCTTTTGCTCTTCTCTTCTGTCTCCGCTTTCCATTCTCCATCTACCCTAACTCGCTTCCACCAACCCGGCAGAAGCAGCATCTGACCCCGCAACCCCACGAGCTTGAAGCGTTCCTACCCCGCTCGGTCGTTCGAGAAAGCTAGCAACGCAGCATCGCAGGAACTAGGACATCATCCGACAAGCACACCCTCCGAACACACTCCTTTCTACCATCACTCTCCCTCTCTCTCCCCCCTCTTCAACCTTTCTCCGCACTGGTCAACTGCCTTGTCTCCATTGTGACGGCACATCCGACTGCTGTCTCATCTGCATCGGCACTCCCCCGCACTCGCCACTTGCTCGGTCGATTTCAGTACAGGCACAGGAACACAGGCACATCAGCAAACGGCACTTCCGCTTCTTGAAGCGACACCATCATCGTCTCGCTATACACTCTCATCAAGCGTCAACCATCATACTCAGCTCAATGTGTATATTACCAGTCCATCTTTGAGGCTATTCCGACTTCTCTTTCCCGTCATCCCATCCTACTCTCACCTTCCCTCCCCTACACTCTACCTTCCCCTCTCCCTCTAGAGGATAGATAGCCCATCATGACTGGTTTCCACAACGGTTCCGACGTCGCCCGCATCGACTCTAAACAGGCCGCCGCCATCGCTTCCAAGGTCGAGGACTACGATGCCCTCGTTCACGATGCCGCAGAGGCTACCAAGGCTCAGGAGAAGATGAGCTTGAGCAAGGCCATCAAGACCTACCCCAACGCCATCCTTTTCTCCGTCATCCTTTCGCTTGCCGTCGTCATGGAAGGTTACGACACCCTCCTCCTCGGTAACTTCTTTGCCCAGCCCGCTTTCGCCAAAAAGTATGGTCACTGCAACGCTGCCGGCAAGTGCGAGATCCCCGCCCCTTGGCAGTCGGGTCTCACCAACGGTTCCCAGATCGGTTCCATCATCGGTCTCCAGTTCACAGGTATTGCCTCGGAGCGCTTCGGTTACCGCAAGACCATCCTTGTCGCTCTTGTTTTCATGACCGGTTTCATCTTCATCCCCTTCTTTGCTCCCAACCTTACCGTCCTCCTCATCGGCCAGATTCTTCAGGGTCTTCCCTGGGGTGTTTTCCAGACCCTTACCACCTCCTACGCCGCCGAAGTCACCCCCGTTGCTCTCCGTCCTTTCCTTACCACCTGGGTCAACGGATGCTGGGTTGTTGGTCAGCTTATCGCCTCCGGTATCCTTCGTGCCACTGTCAACCGTACTGACCACTGGGCTTACAAGATTCCTTACGCCATCCAATGGATCTGGCCCGTCCCCATCTTCATCGGATGCTGGTTCGCTCCCGAGTCCCCTTGGTGGCTCGTTCGTCAGAACCGTCTCGAGGATGCCAAGCACTCGCTCCGCCGCCTTGCTGCTAACGACCGCGAGTTCTCCGACCACGAGGCCGACCAGACTGTTCAGATGATGATCCACACCAACGAGCTCGAGAAGGCCGCCGCCGAGGGTGGATCTTACTGGGACTGCTTCAAGAGGACCGATGCTCGCCGTACCGAGATCGCCTGTGTCGTGTGGCTTATCCAAGTCTTCTGCGGTGGTCCTCTCATGGGCTTGTCCTCCTACTTCTACACCAAGGCCGGTCTCCCTACCGACCAGGCTTTCAACCTCTCCATCGGTCAGTTCGCTATGGGTCTCGTCGGTACTCTCAGCTCTTGGTTCCTTCTCCGCAAGATTGGTCGACGACCTCTCTACCTCTACGGTCAGATTGCTCTCTTCTTCCTCATGATCACCACCGGTGGTCTCGCTTTCAAGGCTGACAACACCGGCGTCAGCTGGGCTATCGGATCCATGCTCCTCATCTTCACCTTCATCTACGATTTGACCGTTGGTCCTGTCTGCTACTGTCTCGTCGCCGAAATCTCTTCGACTCGTCTCCGTGCCAAGACCATCGTCCTCGCCCGTAACTTCTACAACATCGGTGGTATCATTGCCAACGTCCTCTCGCCTCGCATGCTTAACTCTACCGAGTGGAACTGGTAAGTCTTGACTCCTCGTACCCAAACTTCTCTATCAGCCTGTCGAGCATCTTGACTGACTCTTTTGCACTTCTTTGTCGTCTTATCGTTGCTTTATCGTCGTCAGGGGAGCAAAGGCGGGTTTCTTTTGGGCTGGAACCGGTGCCATTTGCATCATCTGGACCTACTTCCGCCTCCCCGAGACCATGGACCGATCTTACGGTGCTCTCGACATCCTCTTCGAGCAGAAGGTCTCCGCCAGAAAGTTTGCTTCCACCGAGGTCGACATGTTCGCCTCGCACTCTCAGGTTGCTGCTGGCCGCGCCGAGTCCGTCGACGATGAGAAGGCCAGCTCCACAGACAAGGTTGACGGTGTTGTCGCCAACACCACCGGCCTTGGCTACAAGTACGAGGCTTAAATAGCACTCGCGACTTCAGCAAACACAATCTAACAAAATTTACCCTAAATGATATCCTCGCACATTTCAATTCTCTACCAGATGCCACTTGTGTCCGCTGCTCTTTCCCCTTCATGTCTTTCCCCATACCACAACACCATTCACTTCTCACTTCTGTTGCTTCCACACTGCATGTATAACTACCAGCTTTTCTTCACTCTGATACGAAACGGGAATCTTGACTCATGACAAACAGCACTGCGCCTGACTCAGCTTTGTGTGCAACGACTCAAGCGGTCTCAATCAATCTGAGAAGCAGCACAAGCGACTTGAGCAGAATGAGCGAGGCTTGAAAATTGCATTCGAAAAAATGAAGTGGTCACGAGGCTTCGATTCTGAAGAGTCATGCGCTGGTCGTATGTGCTCAGTTTGACATGAGCGCATTTGCCCGACCTTCCGCGCATATGAATTCGTGAGGCTTCACAGCAAGATTGCACGGAGCACCGGACCGAATAGCACAAGCCTGAGCGCAGTACGCCGTCGTCGACAACAACGTTGCAACCTTCTTGAGCCGAGATTGCCGCCCGAACGAGATTCTCTTTTTGGGCTTCTCACGTTTCACCTCGGCAATGCATCCCTTGAAGAAGATAAACGAGACTAAGCGATGTGCATCGGCCATCTCCACTGCTTCTTGGTCTGGTCTTCTTCCTGGTCGCAGGCTTCATCGTATACCATCGTCCCCGGTCACCGTTCATACCTCTTTGGTCGGTAGAGTGATCTGAGCATAGATCAGTCCGCCGGTCTGGTGTATTTTATTCATTGTTCCAATCTCAAATCCAAATCCCGCGAGAGAACCCTGCTCAGCCGAAGCGTCTAGCCTCTATTCCGCAAGTTGAGTTGTCCGCGGCCATAGCCTTGCAGTCGGATTCCTCATTCCGAGCTGTCAACCCACTTCCGCAGTAAGCGCCGGTCCGCCACGAGCTTCTTTCCTGTGCGGGGAAGCAAGCAAAGCAAAGGTCGCCGGTAGAGCCTCTTTTTGCTACACCACCTTGTCCTTGTGGTTCTCCGCTCTGGCGAGTATATAAAGACCATTCTTCACCCTCGAAGCAGCTCATTTCGTTCAACAAGCCTTCTCTGCCTCACCGTTCATTATCATGAAGTCTTTCGCCCTGCTTCAAGGCAGCTTCCTCCTCCTGGCGCTCGCCTTGAGCTGCCTCTCCTCCATCTCCGCCTCGCCTATCTCTTCTCAGCCTTTCGCCGATCTTCTGGTCAAGCGCCAGTCCACTTCCATGGATGACGATCTCACCGTCGACCTTGGCTACTCCAAATACAAGGGTACTTACAATTCCACCACCAACATCAACTCTTGGAAAGGTATTCGCTTCACCGCTCCCCCTACCGGCGATCTTCGATGGCAAGCTCCTCAAGCTCCTCTTCTCAACCGAAGCAGCGTCATCGATGCTGGTCAGTACGGCGCGCAATGCCCGCAGAATCCTTTCGGCAACCCTCAGTTCCAGACGAGCGCACAGTATGAGGATGTCACTGAGGATTGTCTCTTCCTCAACGTGTTCGCGCCCAAGAATGCTAGTGGTCTGCCGGTCATGTTCTGGATTCATGGGTAAGTTCTCTCATCTTCGTCCACCGTACCTCTTGTAGCGCCTGGCTGCTAGATTGACGCATTCCATTCTCTCCCTGCGCTCTCATTCAATAGCGGCGGTTATGGCGCAGGCAACGGTCAGTACGACTTCACCGAGCTCATCAACTCGAACGGAAACGACTTTGTCGGTGTAGCCATCCAATACCGTCTCGGTGCCTTCGGCTTCCTCGCCTCCGACGAGCTCACCCGCTACGGTGTTGCTAACGCCGGTATCCTCGACCAGCACTTTGCTATGCAATGGGTCCAGGCTTACATCTCGCAATTCGGTGGTGATCCGCGCAACGTGACCATTGCAGGCGAATCAGCCGGCGCAGGTTCCGTCATGCTCCACTCAATGGGATACGGTGGTACACTTGGAAACTCGTTGTTCAAGAACCTCATCGCTGCCAGTCCCTACTTGCCCCTCCAGTTCGGGTACAAGGACTTCGAGCCATCTCAGGCCTACTACGCGTTCGCCGCTGAAGTTGGGTGCTTCAACGGCAATGCTTACGGCACTACCAGTCAGAACATCTTCGAGTGCTTGCTTACAAAGGATACTCAGACGCTCCAGAAGGCAAACGTTAAGGTCTCGGCGAGTGCCCAGTACGGAACCTGGTCATTCTTGCCGGTGACGGATGGAAAGTATGTTCAGCAGGTACCGTCGCAGCAGTTCAACGCCAGACAGATCAACGGTGAGCGATTGCTGGTGGGTAACAACGGTGCCGAAGGTGCACTGTTCGTACCTCGCAACATCACGACCGAGGACGACCTCAAGAAGTGGCTTAAGACTTTGCTTCCGTTATTGAGGGACGAAGATGTGACCAAGCTGCTTCTTCAGTACCCTGTCGACACCAACGTCACCACGGACTATGCTACCAACGGTACGGAGATGCCTGATGCTAACAGTGTTTCGCCTGTCGCTCACGGACAGCAGGCTAGAGCTGATGTAAGTTGATCGAACCTCGCCCCCCTCACACTATTCCTCCATCATTACTGACATCATGACCTGCCGTGTTCGTTCTTGCCCTTGCTGCCTACAGAACATTTACGGAGAGCTTACTTTCGTCTGCCCAAGCTACTGGATGTCCGAAGCTTACAGTGGCTCTGGTCGATCCGCATACCGCTACCAGTACAGCGTTGTCCCTGCGCTCCACGGTAACGATGTTGTAGGCTACTTTGGTCCTGGCACCAACGTCACCAGCCCAGACTTTGTCAAAGCGTTCATGAACATCTATGGAAACTTTGTCACCCGCGATAACCCTTCCATCTCTGCTGCTCTCGTTCAAGGCGCTGGCAACAACGACTCGTCGAATGCGCAGGGCAACGCTGCCGAGAACTGGCCTCAGTTCACACCTTCGACACCCTACCAGATCAACTTGAACCAGACGGGTGGTACACCGTCGCAGATGCAGGACCTTGGAGCTAGTGTCACCATCTTGACTGGACCATCGCTCAGGAACGACTTCACCAAGGTCAACGCCTACACCTGGGAAGGTGGAAGGGGCCAAAGGTGCGACTACTGGAGGTCCATCTCGAGCATCTTGCCCAACTGAAGAAGAGAGATATGTGCAGAGATGGTGATATCGCTGGGGTCGAGGCTGCTGGATCAGCACTCTGATGTATGCTTTGACAATCTTGACCCGCAATTCACTCTTTTGACTGCTGCACATCTTCTTTGACTTGACCGCAAGCTGTGCCATTGACTGTGCTCTTCAAACGCTTCGCACTAAGGTGGTACTGATGGACTTGACAAGGTAATTTTGTGCTGCAGCCTTGTTAGCCATTGTCCGATGCTTGACGACGGCGTCGCTCGACGATGTAAGGTGATCGCGCCTTGGCCCAACTAGAAATTTTAAAGCGTCTACACACAAGAAACAGAAATTGACAGCCATGATAGAGATCTATGAACGCAGATCTACTCTATGAAAGCTTTTGGTCGATAATGCTGCCTAAAGCTTTAAAATTTGTTGGTCGCGAAAAAGTTCCAGTTTAATCCGCGTCCAGCTGCGCCTCTAGCAACGCAAAACAACGATTTCATAGGGTCATTCGCATGCTTTGAGCTTGCACAGCAGAAGCCTACATCATTTTTGAGTGTGCGAACTTAACAAGATCCTGTGCAGGTTCCCTGCCTTGTGAGTGTGGACTGTCTTGTCACGCTTTAATCATCGTTTCCCAAGATGTCAGTTGAGCATTCAATCGATCCACTTGCGCGCCAAGCGTCTATTGAATTGTCATTCTGGTAGATTCTCGCAGACTTTAAACAAGAATGACGACGGAAAATAAGTCTGCATCAGGAATCGAGCCCTTGTGGCGCGTGTAGAGCTCTGTCACCTAACATGCAGTCAATGCACACTGTCACACCTGCTGAATTATGTCTGCCCGTCTCGTATCAATTTGGAATAAGCTGGCTACTAGCGTCCCATTTGTGCTCATCGACGAAAACCAGAAAAATTGTCAATGTCTGTCAAACTTGTTTCTAGCCGTGGCACCATTCCGTAATCAGACGGACTGAGCAACCAAAACAAAAAGCAAGACCTAACTTACATCTGACTGGACTGTTCAAGACCATCCAGCACCGCTGGTGGTCAATCGCGTGAGGAAAAGCCAGCATCCGAAAGAGAAGGAAGGCACATTCGTAAACAAGGTGTGTCAAATCACGCAAGGATTCTTGAATCGCCGTTGCGGTCACCATGCTTTCGAGCGCGGTGTCAGAGGAGGAAAACAGCAATTACGTGACAGCAATTTGAATGACAGCACGGGCAGGAAAACGAATATGTCATCGCTTTCGCCCTTGTGGCATGTTTTGTCTAGGTTACACGGTGACCCTGGCGCGAGCTGCTGAAGGGTCGAGATTGACAAAAAAACATCGAGTTTTCGCCGGATTTTAAGATTGCAATTTTGCCGAGCAGCACTTGTTGAGACCACTCACGTTTCAGCAACATCAGACAGCAAACCTGGCCGCACGCTGGGCAAAGTGTTCTTTTCGAAGAGGTCGTAGAAGGTGGCATGCAGTCCGCCTAGCTAGGCCAAGACCGTCCCAGAGTATGCTGCACAGTCAAGCACGTATTGCAGAGTCATATAGCACTAAGCAGAGTGATGGACACTGTATGATGACGAACTCGTTCGTTTGTATCAGCTTGAAGAGTAGGCCCTGCCCTACCTGGCTGCATGACCTTCTCTTCAGATACAGCCTTGGCTGAGCAGTGCACCCGGGAATCCTACATCGAAACAAGTGGCAACGCACACAGCCCTCCTCAACACTGAGCACAAGTAGATACGGGGCAGGCTAGAGGACACACATCCCACACTGATGTCAAACAGCCGAAAGAACGGGAGCATTGTCCATTAACGGCTCTAGATTGAAGAGATCGACAGATTACAGCATCCAAACATCCCTGGTGTCTTTGCTCAGCAAGCCTGCAGATCACCTTTACTTTGCCTTCTTCTCAATTGGCTTACCGGCCTGTCCATTCTTTGCACTAGGCGCCTTCTGAAGGTAGGAGCGCATGAAGAAGTTGAAGAAGAGCGCAAGGAGCGGCTGTGATGTCCAAGTCAGAGAGGAAGCGTTTAAGATAGGGTCAGTGTACTGTGCTGCGATAATTGAAGACGAGATGAAGACACTCACGAACATGTACATGGTGTTGACGTGCAGCGCGATCTCAGCGCCAATACTCTGCAAGCATGTCTCGGGATCCGAAGAAGCGCTACGGGCCAAAGCGTAGCCAAAGAGCGATTCGTCGCGGGTAGGGTTGTTCTGGTACCAGGACGAAACCTTGTTGGTCTTGTATCCTTCAGCGACGAGGGTGGGCTTGAGCTTGATGAGGAGGTAGAGGTTGGTGAGGAAGGTTCCGGAAGCGATCTGAGCGATTTGCATGGTGGTGAGGTTGCGTTTGACAGCACGGGGGAAGGGCCAACGCATGGCAGCAAAGAAGTAGTAGGTGTACATCCAGGTGTGAACGAAGCTGTTGAAGACACAGAAGACTGTAGGCGGCCAAGCGATGTAAGACAAGAGGTGAAATGAAAAGAAGGTCAGTAATGTTTGCCAAAGTAGGTGTTGGCAGGGAGCAAAACTTACCCCAAACAGGCTGACTTTGGTAGCGGACGGCGATCCACATGCAAATAATAGCACCGGCATGATGATACGACTGAAGATTCGAAACCTTCTTTCCCTTGATGAGCAAGATCATCGAGTCAACGACCTCGTAGTACTTGCTGAGGTAAAAGATGTAAGCGTACTTTCCAAGATGCGGGGCCGGGGTGGGCATGGAGCAAAGAGCGAGTTTGACACCTTGATATCCTGCAGCGCTCCAACCTTGAACGAAGAAGTCGACGACGTAGGGCGCCATCATGGCAAAGGTCCATCCGCTGTAGATAGCAAGGCCGGCATTGTGAACCAAGATGAGGAATCGTAGCAGCAGCGGAACGAGACCTGAACCTTTTGTGAAGTCCTTGTTGCCATTCTTCTTGACGATTCCGTTGGCGGAGTGAGCGATGACGTAGTAGGCTAGCGAGAAGCAGAGCGGCACGAATGTGCTCAGAGAGGCATTGTAGAAGGTGACAGGGAAGAGCTTGCTGAAGAGCTCATCGTTGGCGGGGTATCTTGGCAAAGGAGCGCTGGCAAGATTCGTCCATGGAGTAGATCCTAAAGCGGCGGAATCGAGGGGATATGGCTTTGCCTTGAGACCGAAGAACGTCGACATTTTGCGGGCAGATGATCACAAAGCTGATCCAAGCGGGTGTTTTAAAGGGCAAAGATGATGGTAGTGGTCGTGAGAAGAGAGCAGTCAGAAGGGTCGAGAGAGTCGGAAGGCTTCCGTACGTGCTGATACACCCAATCGGATGATCCGTTGACTGTGCACGGATAGAACGGCATATGAAAGCGGGATGTCCGAAGAAGCGACCTGTCGATCTCGGCTTTCCAAAAGTGGCTCAATTTTCGCCGTCTTCTTCTTCAGGGTCCGTTCTTCTGCTGCGTCCGCCGGAAAGAAGACACAAGGAGAGCGCGACGCGACTCTTCGCAAGGACAGCCGATGAATTCTTAGCTCATCTGTGCAGCAGCAAATGCCTTCAATTTGGTCTCTTCCCATATTTCACACGCCTAATGAATGCTTTCTGAGAGATCACAAAGTCACACACACTGCCACACGGATGATCCGATATGATTGTATCAGTATTGTAGAGTGAAAAGATAAGCAAGGAACCATTGTATATGTGTGCAAAACGATCAGAGCTTGGATTTGGTCAAGCCTTCAGGACGATCGGGCCCATCGATGGCATCGCTTCGATACAACTCGATTCGCTTCTTAGCATCACTGATACCAAGCTCGAGCAAGATATCATCCGTATGTTCACCAGGAGTGAGCAGCATCTCGGCACCATCACTCTCCCACTCTCCACCTGCACTACCTGCCGGTGGCCTGGCTGGGGTGCGTGTCAACCTAGGAGCAGGCGATGGAACTACAGGATTGCCATCCGATACCACCTCAGCATTAGAGGCAGGCAATACACCCGCCAATGCTGCTTCGTCTCGTGTCAGCACAGGAACGGTGCAGGCGTCGGTGCGCAGGAAGTGTCGTTCCCATTCGGATCGCGGAAGCTGTGCAAAGCAAGCCGTAAAGTAGCGTTGCAGTTCCGGCCACGTATCCCGATCATGCTGTGTCTGGGGTGAAGGATGCTGTGTACCCTCGGGTGCTTCAGGAAGTACTTTGCGCAGGATCTCGAGCAACAGTTTGTAGAACTCGGGCTCGATGGCACCCACGCTCATGTAGCCTCCATCCTTGCACGCATATACTCCGTACCAAGGCGCACCACCATCCAGCGTGTTGCGCCCTCGCTTTTCGTCGGTGCCATCACCGTGGATGTCGCCCCATGCAGGATGCGAGAGATAACTTGCCAGCATGATGAAGCTCGAAACGTATCGCGATCCAGTGACCATGTCCGCCTCGACGATCTGACCCTGACGCGATCGTGTCCTTTCGAACAATGCCAGCAAGATACCCAACAAGCAGATCATTGATCCACCTGCGAAGTCTCCGATCAGATTCGATGGCGGCTGAGGCTTCCCGCCGGCTTCTCCGAGCATCGAGAGCACACCGCTCAGCGCAATGTAGTTGATGTCGTGTCCCGCCATGTTGGCGTACGGTCCTTTGCGCTGAAATCCTGTGAGACGGGCAAAGATCAGTCCCTTCTTGATCTCGTTCTCAAAATCTTGTGGTCCCAATCCGAGTCGCTCCAGGACGCCGGGTCGGAAAGGATCGATGACGATATCTGCGCTTCGTACGAGCTGCGCGATGATGCCGTGTCCATCCGCGTTCTTGGGCGAGACAGCAATGGATCGTTTTCCTCGGCAAAGACTGTCCGGGTTCAGTCCTGCCCCTGTCTTGTCAATTCGAATCACGTCGGCTCCAAAGTCGGCAAGGACCATACCCACAAAAGGACCAGGTGCCAAGCCCGAGAACTGTGTCCGCATCACATCGCAAAGGGTTTTATCGTTAGCTCGAATACGTGAAAAGCTACAACAAAAGTCAGGACGAAAACGATCTACGTACTTCAACGACTTTGATACCCGACAACGGCAGCTTCGTATCGAGGTTGAGCTTGGGCGGCAAGCCACCACCGTTGAACGACGACATCTTGATCGCGATATCAAGATATGATGTTGATGTGGAAGATGATGGTCGAGAGTTAAGCAAAGATCACAAGCCACAACGGCGAAATCTGTGGGGTACTGTACGACAAGCTGCCAAGTGTGGGGAAAGCGCAAGACCGGCCACTTGTTCGGCCCGTGTGCAACACACGCCTATTTAAATTTTAGCGAGCTTAAATTGCCATTTTCCCACTCAACACCGGCTATTTCACGCTCACACAGCAACCTGAACCTCGCTTGCATCGGTTCAACACAAAAGATCATCAACACTCACACTTTCACCTCATAGACACACTATCCAGTGCAGACCCGGACTTTGAGCGACAGGGTCGTCGATGCTGTAACGCTTGGGCCATAGCATGATTGGCAATAAATTCCACGTAGCGAGTCTTCTAGCTGTACAACGCCTTCTGCTCCTTCTCGTACTCTATGTAGTCCACCACCCTGCCTTCTTTCCTCGACGCTTCCGAAGCAAACACCATCAGGTGACTTCTGAGCACATCTGCAGGTGTCACACCCAAGTGCTTGGCATCCTTCTCAGCTACCGCCTTGACGAACGCCCTTGCGAGACCCATATCGCCTCCGCCATGTCCACCGCCCTCTTGCTCCGGTACGATCCTCTTCTTGTCCTGCGTTGAAAAGTCGAACACGGTGAACGACTCCATGTCACCAATAAGCTCGCCTCGTGTACCGTGAATGCGCGTCGATCGGTTGCAGACTACTTCGGAGAAGGCTACCATGGTGATGTTGGCTGTTGCACCGGACTCGAATTCGATGTTGACCACTTGGTTGTCTGCTACGTCGTTCTGTCCGTTGTAGACGCACAGTCCGTATGGTCCTTCCTTGATAGCACGATCGACGTTCTCAATGTCTACCACGTCGACGAGGTGTTGCGCCCACTGTTCCAGTTTGACAAGATAATAAGATATGATTGGAGGGAATAGTCAACGCGATGTCCCTTCGGTCGTCAGTCGAACAAGAGGGCGGGTGGAGCTACTTACGCGTTCAGGATCCTCAGCATCACTCTGCAGAGGTTCGAGGTAGATCTTCTTTGCGCTGAATGGACACTTCCTTTCGTACGCACAGTCGGTACACCTCTTTGCATCACCAGCCTCCTTAGGCTTCTTGCTCGGCTTAAAGTGCGCCAGCGAGCCAAACGAAGACACCTTCTTGGGCGCATCTTTGCCCATGTAGAACGATAGGATGTCCAAATCGTGACAGCACTTGGCCATGAGCGAAAAGCTGGTCGTGGCTTCGTTCCTCCAATTACCGCGCACGTATGAGTGCGCAAAGTGTTGCCAGCCGACAGGTTCGATGTGCTGAATGTTGATGATCTCTCCCAAGACGCCAGAGTCGAGCACTTCCTTGACAGCGCGGTTGTAGGGGGAGTAGCGCATCACATGGCCAATACCAAAGATTTGATCCGTGCCGCGAACGCTGTTGACCATGGTCACGCAGTCCTTGATCGAGTTGGCCATTGGCTTCTCGCAAAGGATGTGGTATCCGAGTGGCGCAAAGACGCTGACCACCTCGGCGTGTGTGTCGTCCATCGTGCAGATCGCAACAGCATCGCAGACCTTGCCTGCTTCAGCGAAGCTCTTCCAGCCATCATAGCGGTGTTCCTCCGGAACGCTGTTGACACGATTGTGAAGTGGTTAGTCCACGGTTTGCTTCATTCATACGTTCAATGAAAGTCGAAACTTACTTGTGCACCTTGCTCATTTTGTCCCTACGAAACTTCCACGGATCTGCTACCGCTACCACCTTGCAGAACTCCGGGAACTGCTCCGCGTAGGCAGCATATGCATTTCCTCGCTGGCCAGCGCCAATGATGGCCAGTGTGACTGGACGGCTCGTTTCGCCGATCGACATGGTTGTTTGCTTTGTGTCTGCGTGAGAGAGTGATGATCGTAGTTGCGAAGATACCAGATAACCCCGCAAACGGGGGTTGGGTACTTTATACAGCGTCGGCGTCGGTGACTTTTGCAAAGCGCAACACCGAACAGCCTCGAGCCAAAGCTAGCAAGGGTGCAAGTGCGGGGGTCGATTTGAAATCAGAGCCATCTGCAAGGAAGCACAAAACAAGGCAGCAGCACGCGGCAAACGCCACGAGTCAACGTCCGAGCTCGGTCCGATTTGACCGACGACCTTGTTCGGCGCCGTTCACGCCGTCCCTCCTCTTCTTTGCTTCCTTCGCCCTTTTCTGCCCTTGGCAGAAATGGCTGAGAAGCCTTACAAGTCTACCACAAAGCAGGTTGTCTCATTTGGGGTAAGACGATACCCCGCACTTGTCATAGGTTGCCGCGTCCACTCCAAAGCATATCACACTCAGGCAACCCTGGACATCTTGTTTGGTCGCCATGTCCATTCAAGCTCTCACTTGCTCAGCTTGATGCGTTGACCTCATGGCCTTTGTTGGCAGATCAGGAATGCAATGCAGGGTTCACACTCATGCTCAGACCCGACCGGACCGGTCCTATCTTTGCTGGCATGAATGAGCTTCTTGGCTTCGCTTCACAGACACTTTGAGCTCGCATTTCTACCGTTTGTGACACCATATTTGCTTTACGCTTTGCAATCTAATCCATCAACAACTCCATATCAGGGATAGAAAAGAATGTGATCAAATTTCATGAATCGGGCTACATGACGCCTCCGTGTCGGGCCCAAGTCTGACATTGGCTCAACGTATCGAGCAACGGCGTGGCCGGGTGTTGAATCGAATCTGCTGACGAGCCTGGCTGTTGCTGCCAAGAAGCTGCGTCTCCTACACCGCCCGTAGAGTGGCGTCCACTGTGTCCGTCACCACCACGACCCGTAAGCTCTGGGTCGGACGGAGACCATCCCGAAGCACCGTACCCATTCGTCTCGCCGTTGATTCCCGAAGAACGTGAAGTGCCGTGGCTGAGAACCATATTCGCATGACCGATGTGCTTCGAGTAGAGGTCGTGAAACATGTTGATCAGCTCAACGCTTCTTGATCGATCGCGAGGCAGCAATCTCTCCGGATACTCTGCTAGGACGTTCATGAGGAAGAGCGCCGATCGCGTCAACGCCCAGTGGAACCAAAGCGGTAAGACGAGGACGTTGAGTGACACCTCATGCATCCTGCCGTCGGCTCTACCACCGCCTGCACCCGGACCACTAAGCGTAGGCAAGCAGATCAACTCCAACGACCGGAGCGCCCCTTCAACGCCCCTCGTCAAGCTTTCTCTGAGCGTTCGACTTCGTAAGCTCTGCAGATCGGCCTCAATCGACCCTTTCTCTCTGCCCCTGACCTGACCTCCAAACTGGCCCAAACTTCCATCCCAGAGCGTCGAATCCAAATAGTCGCAGCCAATCGAAGCGATCAACACCCTAGCCAAGAAGAGATCCAAATACAGCATACTTTCCGACTCGCCGATGGCATCCGCATCCAACCGACCCGCCATCTCTTCCTGACACGAGTCCAGCTCTTCGAACGCGTCCAACACTGCTTGAAGACACGAAGCTGCATCATTACCGCCCCTGCCCATCGTCGAAGATCCGGCTCCACCAGCGTCATTATTCGTCGATCCATCGCGACAGGAATGGCAGCTCCTTCTGCTTGGACTCTCCTTACTCGCCCCTGACCTTTCCCCTTCCTTGCTACCATTCCCCTCCATCGACCCGCTCCCTGCCACATGATACGCCTTGCTCAAGATCCACGCTATCTTACTATGAATAATCAACACCCGATCCCTGAGCGTCGTTCTCTGACTCAAACCTTTTGCGTACTGCAACGAATCGCATACCGCATGTGGCGAGCTTAAACCTGCGATCGATGGTGTTCCTTCCATACAAGCTTGATGGACCTCTGTAATGTATGCGCTGAGCCACACGCGCAAAAGATCTTGTTTGCCAAGATCGCGTGGTGGGGGCAGGATGGACATGATTTCACCCATCGTCATCATGGCTGGATGCTGCTGTTGACGTAAAAACTTGGCGGACCACCAACGGGCGAGTCGAGAAGCCATCCATGCTCGTCGTCCGCCGAACCAGCTAGCGAATAGACTGGCACCGACGATTTCTTCCACGCCAATACCCAACTCCGGATCGAGTTCCTTTTCGAAGTGCAGATCGGACTGAAGGTGGGATGTCCGATGCGGATGCGCTGAGGAAGAAGAGGAAAAGAGCGTCTCGTAGACATCGGAGCACGGGAAACTGGGATCATCCGTTTGTAGTCTCGCAATGAGATCGTTCTTCAGCGGCACATGAAGTCGGTTCAGCTGCGCATGGTGGAGCGAAGCTACACATACCACGGAGGTCAGAATCATAGGAGACATGATCGCATCCGGTCGATAGGTAGGGAACCCAAAGCTGTACTGGTCGAGATACTCGGCGAAGAATCTGAAGAGCACGACTGCATCAGAGGGAGAGACAAGGTCTTGCTTGATCACGTCGGGACGAGGATCCTTGCTTCCCACGTCAGAAGTGGCCATGCGGTAAAGGTTCGGGAACACACGTTCGCCTGAACGTGAGAGCTCCTTTTTGCGATCGAGAACGCTCATTCGGAGCTTTTGAATAGCAGAAAGCGGTCGTGAGGCTTGATTGTGTTCGTCCTCGGTATGGAAAGCACCTCTTTCGCCGCCACCACCGCTGGGTGGCACGCCTTCGTCTTCCGGGAGAGCATGATTGCTGGTTGTTGGAACGTGTAAGAGTTGCGCTCCTGCTCCTGTTCCGCCATCGACAGGCTTTGGCGAGCTGCCGTAGCCGTTACTGCTGGCAGCCGTCGCTACCAGGTTGCCGACTAATAGCGCTGCATTGCTGTCTCCGGCTGCTGATGGTGCGCTGTGATGGTGTTGATGATGGTGATTGTGATGCGTCCTGTCGACGTCTCTCGGCGAGAAATGCGTTGTAGAAGGATAACTCGATGTACCACCAGCACTGTTGGCATCGGCGTAGATGGGACTTTCGCTTGCCCCGCCGTTGCTATAGCCCATATGCTGATTATGCAGATCTGATGGCGTCCTTTGCTGCTCTCCACCACTACCCGTCATTGTCGTCCGCCTTCTCTTTCTTTGCGCCCCTTCCTCACCCATTCCTCTCGCTGATCCGCTCAAAGGCGTCATACTCTCCCTGCCCCTCCCTCCACCCATTCTCCTTCCGCTATCCATTGTCGATGTAGACCCTCCCCCTACACCACCCATCATCTGTTGCTTCTCCATAAACGTCTGCAACGATCCTTCCAACGCAGCTAGCTGATGCTGTACCCTCATCTGCCAGCTTAAAGGTTCCCTTTTCCCTTGCAATTCGCAACTCACTCCCAACCTGAGACACCTTCGACAGCTCGAAGGTCCCGCTTCGCTATCGTTTGCTTTCTCGTCAAAGACGCATTTGACCTTCGACTGTCGACAGCGAAAGCACGTTTGAGTACGTTTAGGTTTCCCGTCACCATCTTCGTCTCCAGCGTTAATGCCGTTGGGCGGTTCGTTGCTTTTCTCGGGTGAGCTCGTCGCGTTGCTACTACTGGCCGAAAGCGCAGGCAGCGCAGAAGAGGAGGAAGAGGAGGGTTCGCCGTTCATCATCAACTCGTGCCTGATGTCGTGTTTCGCTGGACTTGATGATGGTAGTGGTGGCAAAGATGTTGATGCACGTCACAGAACTCTAATGCGATAACCGAAAGGAGGACGACACAAACGGATGCTGCTCGGCAACCCAAATTAGAGCGCTGATTGAATCTCCCCACACTGATTTTCTTTTACTCTTGTTTTCGCTCTCTGTTGCCGGACCGATATACGTTCAACAAGCTTTTCGGCTAAGGACGAATCACTGGGTTCTTCGCCATGTGGCTTGATCCTCGCCTCTCACCCTCACTGCTCACGGTGGGAATACAGACGGCGTCTCGAGAATTTGCAAGATACCAACAGGAAACGGGCAAGCTCCCAAGCTCAGACATTTCCAGCGGAACTTGTCATATTGTAATCAAGCGGCTTTTCGGCTCACTCTCATCCATACAGAAAGGGAGGCGCACCAAGGCCGGTCAACTTCAGATCCAGCAGCGACCGTTGTGGTTGGCTAGCTGGGTTTCATGCGGTCCAACTCTGGTATCAGCAGACCCGACTTCCTTTGCCCTTGCTCATAGGGTGCAGTTTCGGCCGCGCAAATGCATGAGACTATCAAAGGCCACGCGGTAGCACCGAGCTCGGTCCGTGGCTCTCCCTTTTCTGCCTTAGCTATGTGTGCAGTGACTGCTCTCTTCCCTCTCCGGAATCCGCGTCGTCTCGCTGCGTCTTTTCGGCTGGAGTGGTTAGTGTTGGGTATATCGTATGGCGGCAAGAATGGTCGGCAGATCATCGAGTCGTTAGATAAGGTCGGGCTACACCAATATTGTAGCGTCTAAGGCGAATAGCAGGCGACATCGTAAAGGCTGTGAGGAAAAGTCGTGGACGAGAATAGATAAGAATATTCGAAAGCGTTACCAATATTGAGTCTTCGCAGCCTCCTGAATCTACTCCACTCTACCGAGCGCTGCCCGTGATAACCTTCTGCGAGAAGTTCGGCTCTTCCACAGCTGTCTGCAGATGGCCAAGAGAATTCCTTGAGCGCTCGATGTAAACGAAGAAATGCGCAAAGTGGGGCAAAGCCTGGGTAAAGAAGAAGACCCTCTGCTGGACCCTGTGAAGATCTGACCCTGAAGTGAGAAAGCGCAAAAGAGAAAAAGGTGGAGGAAAAGATGGCGAAGTAAAGTTGCGCAGAAAACAAAGTCAAGCTGCGCTTCTGATCTGCACGGACTTGAACTTCTTGCTCCCTTTCTGACTCCATCTCTACGCACCGAAATGAAATCGCTGTAAGCGCAACGTTCGACAAACCGATCAACACCGAAAGCTTTGTCGCATACACGAGTCCTTGTGCGCCAATGAGCAGATCCGCACTGCAGCTCTGTTGAATCCCGCGCTTCCGTGGATTCAGCTGCGCAGCTGCTCTACGAACGATGCCAGATAAAAGGGCGCTCGATGCCCGGGATGGTCAACTCCCCGCCAAGAGACTGGCTACCACTACCGAAGACAGCTACAATATGTCGGAAAGGCAGATTCTAGCAACGCTTGCGAATCCTCGCTTCGAAAGCGGATTCTCAAGCTCACCATTCACAATTCAGCCTCCCTTCCAACAACCTGCACCGCTGTGCTCGTTCTCCTTTGACGAGGCTCGCCAACAATGGCAGGATGACCGCTGCAAACGATGGTATCGAGGCCCACCACCTTACAACAATCGACATCCGCAGCAGAATCGAGCACCTCCGGTCTTTGGCGCTGACCTCAACTATGGTCTTGAGCGTTTCGTACGCCGCGATGAGGATGTACCAGAGCACCTCGATGCGTTGGTGGCAGCATTGCAGCATCGCACGGAAGCGGCTGCATCCGAGACTGAGCGTGACGAGCTTGACGTCGAGCGGAGGAAAGCGGATGTGGTGACATGGAGAGGCATCATCACCAAGATCTGTACCGCATACGAGCAGAGCGCCGAAGCTAGATTCTCTGATCCGTTGGATCTCAATGCGATGATAGTGGACGGTACGCTGTACCTTGAAGAGTTTGTCTCGTCAACAGCGAGAGCAGAAAAGCAGAAGAAGGAGAATGATCCAAAGATGTTGCGGATGGGGTACTACGGCTACTCGTTCGAGAGCTATTGCACTGTCGACAATGAAGCACGGGTCCGCGAACCGTTTCGTCCCACTCGCCGGGAAGACACCAGATTGCCAGATCCGCCAGGCTGGTCCGGCGACGTGAATACAAATGTGCAATGGTGTCAGGTGGTCAAGACAAAGCTCGGCGACAACCGACTCGTGATCGGTGGTGAAGTGGATGCTGTAGAACGCAACAAGACCACAGGCCGGGAAGAGCTGGTGGAGCTCAAGACGTCGATGCAGATGACGCCCGCACATCGCAACCCGGGTAAAGCAGCGAGCGAGCAAGAAAGATTCGAACGCAAGCTGCTGAAGTTCTTCCTGCAGAGCTACCTGCTTGGGATTGGCAAGATCGTTGTAGGCTTCCGCGATTACCATGGCTTCTTGACAACTCATCAGGAATTCGACACGCTTCGCATCCCACGAATGGTCCGAGCTGGCCAACCCATCGCTGGACGCTTCGACAGCGCTGGCAAGCCCGTCATCCGCGAGACATCCGTATGGGAACCAAAAGATAGCCTGGGTTTTGGCGATCAGATTTTGTCATTCATTCGCAAGACCATCTCCGCGCATGATGCAACGCAACCCAAAGAGACCGAAGAGAAAGATGATGTCGACTCGTCAGCCACCACCACCAAGATCCATCACCCAGTCTACAGGGTGACTTACAAAGCGCCCTTCCACCAAGTCGAGATCCGCGCACTCACTAAAGCTGAGATCGTTGACGAGGTGCAAGATGGTGGTAAGTCAGGAGAAAGGGTTGGTTTCTTGCCACGCAGCTTCTACGACTTTGTCCAATCTCGAGCTACTGTACAGCCACGCTAGCCATTATAATGTCACAGCACAATAGATACCGTCAATCCAGCATCGAGCGCGTGAAGACGGAGTTGAACCAATCGGCTCAGCCGAACCACGAAGCGTCTCGAGCTTCAGTCAAGTGTGACATCTTACTCAAATCGACCGTGAGTCGTTGAAAACAACAAAAGAAAACCAGAGTAAGGTAGGCGGCTGAATCGAAAGGAAAGATGAGTGAGATTGCGATGCAGTATGCTAGGAGAGACAAGAAAGAAGATGCAGGGAGACAAAGAAGCTGAGAACTTGACAAGAGGAATAGACGCTTCAGATCAGACGTTTGAAAACGAGCAAAGCGACAAGTACGCCGAGTGCTTTGATGCAGTTATCGATAAGAACGAGTTTTTGTTCTGTTGCAGTGACTCGAGAGGTACTTGTGGATGCGGTCGTAGGCTGTGTAGGTGGAGCAGATGGTGATGCGTTGGACGGAGGGGCCCAAGTCTGGGAAATGGGTCGAGAGCGAAGTGATGCTGCTTGTGGCTGTGATGCTGCGACCGGCGCAGCAACAACAGCAGGAAGAGGAGGGATGGGGACATTGCCAGAGCTTGAAGGATTCGGAATGGCCGAAGTCTCTGCTTGGACGGGAGTGGGAACAGCATCGGAAGCACCCGCAAATGACGCTACTGTTGCTGTTGCTGCTTCGACAGCGGTCTCAGCTGACCCATTGTGTTGCTGAGCAGACTTGTGAGACTTTGCACTGAGATCCACCTGCAATCCTTCGGGCAATGTTTCCTCCTCTCTCCTCTTTTCCCCTTCTTGCCCATCTATCGGGTCTGGTAGCATCTCCAACGTCGTCTTTTCACAAACATCGCACTTCCACTTTCTCGATTCCACCGCCAACTTCTCTCTTGCCTGCACAGGATAATCCAATGCACCAATCCCCACTGCTGCCTCCGCTTTGGCCGTCATGAACGTTTGCAGACCCAACAGTGCCGTCCTGATCCCCCACGCTGGCTGCCACATCTCCTCATGAAAACCCGTGAACGTCAAGCAGATCTTCTTGTTCAGTTCCCATCTTCCGTTCGGCGTAAGCAGCATCAGGTTCGGGGGTCGCATCGGGTATTCCGCCGGCAAAAGGATTCGACCGTGGTAGAGTCCATTGGCAAACTCGGTGTTGGAAGGTCCACGAAGAGTGAAGTGCCACTCGAAAATGTTGTCTTCAAGTGGTGAAGCGGCGTAGAGATCGGACTGGTCTTCGGAGAGTTCCCGCGCTTCGGAAAGGATACGCTTGACAGCCGATGACTTTTTGTTATGTGAGGTTGCGGTGGCCATCGTTGCTTGGTTGTCGGGAACGAGTGCGAAGATAGACTCTTATCGCATTTCTTCTCGGGGATGCTCGTCTAGACTAGAAACGCAACGCAGTGTATCGGAGCAGGTGACGGAAGATTGTATAGACTGGTGCTGTCTGGGTTGGTGTTTCTTGATAGGAAGGACGAGGGTGGTACTCGTTTGGTGGTGGCTGTGGCATTCCACGTTGGAACCCTGAATCACACAATTTGGGCAAGCTGTATGCAAGATGAAGTGTGGCCCCGCTCGAACCGCACAAGTCGCCGGACAGCAGACCTTCCTGCAGGCACAACGCCTAGCTTCCCTTTTTCGCACACGTGTGCCGAGAAAGGCTCTAACATTCGGTCGTTCTCTTGAAACCTCGTCAGCGGAGCTTGCGACCTATGCGTACCGCTTGACTATACGCTGGAAGACCCGTCGCCTGCACCGAACGGGACCGGACTCGCTCGTGGTGTTAGAACAGGAATGGAATGCAAAAGCAGAAGAGATGCACGGTCGGGATCGTCCGCATCAACAAAGTGCATCTCCTTCTGCCAAAGCTGCACCAAAAGTGTTGTTTCCCTTCGATACGCGCTCCCGGAAAATTAAGAGCAACTCGGCCACCACCACAACCACACCAAAAAATCCAAAAGGTGAAGAAAGCAGGGTTCGGCGAGACGTGCAGCAAAGGCACTTTTCCACTCTTTGCACTGCATCACAATTTCATTTCTATCGAGCCAATTCCGAAGAGCGCCACGTTTTGACCTTCCACGAATAGCCAAACCAACACTCAACACTTGTGCAGCAGCTGCAGCAGAAGGATCCCCACCTTGATTTCATCTATCTTTCCCTTCCTCTTTATCACAACCATCACAACCTTGGACGATTCAATCTTGGCTACGCTGCTAACCGTGACAACGGCAGGTTCCGACGAGGACGACGACAACGATGAACGCTGCCCTATCGAGCGTTCGATCGCGCGCCATTGAAGCCGTATCACAATTCTCCTCTTCCTCCTCTTCAGCGTCCACGCTTCCGACATCTTTGTCATCATGGCACTCTTCGTCAACGGGCAAGCCGAAACGCAGCTTTGATCGTCCACGCTTATTCACACGGAACCGATCCGACTTCGCTTCTTCTTCAAACGACACCGATGGAACGCAGTCGCACTCACGCAGCAAATCGTGGCTACAACAATCATCAACAGCAGCATCGCGCTCGACGCTCATCTTCATCCTCGGCTGCCTCGCATGGTATACCTCTTCTTCGCTTTCTTCCAACACCTCGAAAGCCCTTCTCTCGAAAACCAAGATCGATTACGATCCGGATGCGATCACCATTCAACCTGTCAACGGTGCTTTCATCCCACCCGCTTTTCCTTACCCCGTAACGCTGACGCTGATCCACTTTGCGTTCGTCAACGTATGCTGTGCTATCTGCGCTTCGGAGCGTATCTTGGGCAAACGTGCGCTCACGCGGCTCGTCAAGCCATCTTTCGCTAGGGTGGCCGAAGTTGGTCAATTGGCTTTCTTCAATGTTCTCGGTCAAGCGCTTTCCAGTCTCGCCATCTCGCGCGTCCCCGTGGCCACGGTGCACACGATCAAGGCTCTCTCTCCCCTGTTCACTGTGCTTTCGTATACGTATCTATTCAACGTCACCTACTCGTCAAAGACGTACATGTCTTTATTCCCTTTGACAATGGGAGTAATGATGGCATGTACCGGATTCGCGTTCAACGCCGACGACGTTGTTGGCTTTGGAGCTGCGCTAGCATCTACATTCGTATTCGTCGCGCAGAACATTTACTCCAAGAAACTTCTCCGCAAAGGCGAAAAGGAATCGGCAGGGATCGCAGGAACCGATTCCGAGAAAATGGACAAAATCAACATCCTCTTCTACTCTTCCGCTTGCTCCATCGTCCTCACGATCCCCATGGCGCTGTTTTACGACGGTGGAGCTCTGCTGTTCGGTACGCCCGCTTGGTCCGCTACGCCGAGTTGGCCACACGATCGAGGAATGCTGGTCCTTTATCTACTGCTGGTGAACGGATTGGTGCACTTTGCGCAAAACATCTTGGCGTTTAACGTGCTGTCAATGGTTTCGCCGGTAACCTACTCCATCGCGTCGCTGCTGAAGAGGGTTTTCGTCATCGTGCTGGCCATCATTTGGTTCCACCAGAGCGTCTCGTTGCTGCAATGGTTTGGTATTGCACTAACGTTCTACGGTCTGTACCTGTATAACGATAGTAAGACGAAAGATGACGTCTTGAAGGCGGAGAAGAAAGTTTCGCGAAAACAAGACACATCATCCCACATGGAAGGCATCCTACCCCTCACCGGTGCGGGTGTAAGCAGTGCAGGTATGCACGCAAGACACACACCAGCACCACCGCTACCAATGTCAGCACCCGTCAGTTCGACTTCGTACCACTTCGCGTCGCAGCAACAGTCGGCGCTTCCACCACAGCAGCACAGGGTAGCCCAACCAGCAGCGTACGTGCCACCGAAAAACGTAGGCGGGTGGAACGACGTACCCGATTCAATGCTAAAGAGTTACATCAAGGATCCGACAAAGTCGCTTCCGAGTCCGCCGGATAGCGATAAGGAGACGTAAGAATGCGCCTGTCGCTCATATAGACGTACTTAGATGCTTTGCAATGCTTTATACAGATTTTCATCGTGCGATGGGTTGGGTCGAAGATGATGGTTTGTGCGGCTGCAAGCTGTTTCTTTCGCATTCTTGTCGGATCAAGGCGAATAATGCTTTCACAGACAAGAACACAGAGCAGAGGCGCAACACAATCTCGTAATAGCTGACGCAAGATTGGAGAGAGTATGTAAAGAGTGTATTCCAATCCATTCCGAGCCGGATCCAAATCGATCGAGCAGCATAAAAGCCAAATGTGACAGTGTGAAGAAGATTAACGAAAGTAAGAAGAGTCAAACGAGGCAAAGCTCGAAAGCTGGAAGGACATGGGCGCCTTGTCAGGATTCCCAAGGGGAGGATTCCAATTCTTGAAGTAGTAGCGAGGTAGCGGGGAAGGGTATATCTTGTGTTTCCGAGGTTTGAATCGATCGAAACAGAGGGGTTGAGAATGGAGGGGGATGGTTAAACAACCATGACGGCGCCCCAAGCGGTTGCCAGGACCATAGCTGCCAATGCAGCCATGACAGCCTTGTTATCGCCTCCCATAGCACCGTTGGACAGACCGAGCGCGAGGCTGGGTTGACCACTGCTTGCGCTACCCGTTCCCGAACCTGTATTGGTGCCAGAGCTGAAACCGGTGTTGGTGGCCATGCTAACGGTGCTCGTAGTTGCAGCTGTGGCGGTGACAACGACTGTACTTGCCCCATTGTTGTTTCCTCCACTGTTTCCACCACTGTTACCGCTGTTTCCACTTCCGCTCCCACTGCCACCGGAACCACCGCTACCGTTGTTATTCGGGTTACTAGAAGAGCCAGTCGGATTACTTCCTAGTGAGAATGTACTCGTCTGGGACAAAGATTGGAAAACGTAACTGCTCGAAGTAGCAAGGGGGGAGACATTGAACGTTCCCGCACTATTCGTTGTTCCTCCTTGATTGGTCTCAGCTGGATTGAAAGCAGTTGTGCTGACCGTAATCGTGGATCCATCCCTCCTCTCCAACGCAGCATGGGAGGAAGTTGCCGCGGCGAGGACCAAAAGTGCCCCTGCGAGAGCTTTACTCGAGACCATCCTGTCCTAAAGAAAGGGAACTTTTCGTCGTGTGTACGGTAATCGTAATCGAAATCGAGGTAAGGCTGAAAGTTGGTGAGTAAGTTATTCAAGACGGAACGGGAAAGGTAGATGATGGAAGCAGACCGTCTTGACGAGATTCAAGGAGGCAGGATCCCCAAGAACGGGTCTAGCGAGCGTGTCGACTAGCTCAACCAAGAAAGCAGGTTTCCCCTTTTTGACGCCCAAAGAGCAATCAGCGACAATCCCCCGCGGCACCACTTTCGTCTCGCGGTTGTGTGTTTTGAAGTTTGCAACGCCCTTAGATTTTCCAACAGGAAACAAAAGCCGCTCGCTGCTGCTACTGCTGCTGCAGATCCCTTCTTGTGCATCTGCGGGGTCTCAAAATAGTCAATTTCTCTTTCTTTCTTTTTTAGAAATTGGAGGCCAAGACAAGCTGAAAGAAAATGCGGGGCAAACTTGACCAGCTCGCCTAGCAACAGGCGGCCCAACAAGGCGTGAAAGAAAGTCTCAGCAGCCCGATTCTAGGATTGCCCGATCAACTTGTCTCGTTAAAGAGTCATACGCATGATTCAATCTCCCTTGTATTTCGTCAAGGCTTTCACAGCTGCCAGTGCATACACAAGCATCAAAGATATCAGCAAAGATCCGGAAAGAAAGTGGTATTCGAATACGAAACACAAAAGCGAACGAGAGAGAAAGAAAGACGAAAGTAGAGAAGCAAAGCGAGAGAGAGCGTTTTCTTTTTTGAATGTTTCGAGACTACTACAAGTTCAACGAGCGAACAATCACTGACCGAACAAGTAGATGAAACTACCCCTAGGCCTGTCCCTAACCGGCATGATCTCGTACCTGAGAGCTTCCAGCTGTACGAAGAATCCACTCTTGATGAAGGGCGAACAGAATAGAGGGATGACAGCGAGGAAGAACGCGTGGAGCATGAGAACGCTCAACCAAGTAGGGATCTTGTTGTTCAGATCAGGGTACGAACGCTTGAACCAAGTAGCGGTCACGGTGGCTACACCGTTGAGGAGGAAGAAGAGCAAGTTTTCACCGTTGGCAAAGCCGAGCGTCCAGTAGGTGATGTGTTCGTGGAAGACGCCGCTCATGAAGAAAGTGACGATCGCAGCAGCCGCTTTTGGCAAGAACGAAGACTTCTTGGCGGGCGCACCACCAGCATTTCCGTTGGCACCTTTGACGGGAGTGGCATTCTTGGCATTGTTCTTGCGGCTGCGAAGGTTAGCCTCACCGTTGACCTGCGACAGAGGCTTAAGGTTGTTTCCACCACGTCGTTTGGCGTTGCCGTTGGAGTGGGCGTGGTCGTCTTCACCCGAAGTGTGTCCTGCATCGGTTTCGGAAAGGCCGTCCATGTGAGAGAATTTGGCTTGAGCAGCTTGGGCGGCCGCCTTCTTGCGTCGAAGGCTGGTCTTGCTCTTTCCACCGCCGAAAACAACGCGGTGAAGCACAGTAGCGATAGCTCGGTTCCAGTGACTCCAGAAGAGGCGAATGTTGGTGGTACCCAACGGGTTTTCGAACATGTCGGCCATCTCGACATCGATCAGGATACCAAGAAGCTTGAGCAATCCGTCACCGAAGAGCGCGAGCGCCATAAGAATGCAGACACCAAGAGCATCGCAGTAGCAGTGGTAGGCAAACTGGCTCATGTTGCGGGTAAGTTCGTAAGGAGGGATAAAGTAAAGAGCACCGAACATGGCGATGGCCTCGATGGCGACCTTGGGCATTCCTTTGAGGTTTTCGAGACGAGCGTTGCGTTCGTATCCCTCTTCGGCTGTTCGGTCTGCGATCTCGTCAAGTTCCTTGGGGAAAGTCCAGAGTTGAGCAAAGAAGCGAGGGAAGCTCCACGAATCCACTTCGTCCTTAGTGCGAATGTGGAAGATGTCCCAGACGAGCAAGCACGAACGGAAACCAAGCGCAGGGCGCCAAAAGTCCAAAAGCATGACTCCGGATCGACCCGTAAGCATGGGCCAAGCGAGCAACGTACTGATGAGCGAGAGAATCGAGAACCATTTTCCAGCCTGCGACTTGACGGCCACCTTGTGGTAGAGGAAGTAAGCGACGATGGCAGATCCGACGATGAAGCTAAGCATGCGCACAGCAATGATACCGGCAGTCCAAAGCGGGTAAGGTGGAATATCGTATTCAACCACCTTGAAGCCCAAATGACGTGCTACATCCAGAGTTGGGTCGGTAGCGAGCAACTTGAAGCCAAGCTTGGAATGGGTGGCTTTACCGGCCAAGCCAGCGAAGAAAGTGTCAGCCTTGTCTTTGAGCGACATTGCTGCTGAGTGAAAAGAGGTGGTTGATGGTGGTGGGAGAGGGTGTACGGATCGTTCCCGATGAAGATGGCAGAGCGTGGGAAGGCCAACTTTATAAAGGATAGAAGGACGGAAGAGGTCCGAGAGTTGGCTTGTGACTGGAAGACAGCCACACAGACCGTCACACAGATCACATCACATCACTTCGAACTGAATCGATAGAAACAATCTTCTCCACACTCCCAGAGAGTGGGAGCAGCGGCGGCGGCTCATCTCTACGCCGCCAAAAAGTCAAGAGTGTGATTTTCGAGCTGCAGCCGCTGCTCCTAGCTTCTGGCCTCTTGGCTCTTCGCGCTCTTCCCCACTTCTCCACAGTTGGAAAAAATGGACCTAAACCGCTCTCGATGAAGTCACACTTTTTAAATTTTTCTGTTTTGTGACACCGTGAAAGCTGAGCTTGGCGCCCTGTCTGAGGCAAGCTCAAAAATTCGGGTTCCGCAGTTGCATACCAGCCGCTGCACTCACACTTTGGAAGCAAACAGCTGCAGGATGGCGCTGAAACTTTTGCCTCGCTTGCATCCACAATCGTATGTGATGGATTCTTCTTGATGCTCTGGAGTCATTGCACAGTGTGTTTGTGCTTTACCTTGTACGTTTGCTGGTCTCATGTGTCGGAGAGATGCCGTTCATTGTGTGCGTGCAGCCTTACTTGGAGCTATAACGCTGTTGCCAGGTGAGACAAATCACTATATTGCCCGCACAGACCCCGTTTTGGCTTCCGACACCGCCAGATGATCGTACTCTTGACACAGAGCGTCAAGGCTCCTCGTTTCATCTCATGGCAACTATGCAGAACGCGACCAATGTTCAACTTACCCATAACATGCTAGCTAGGTAGAGTGCAGCATCGACGCAAAACGGTGATCTCGGGCACTTCAGGCAGATACCACGAGCATAAATCGAAATAAAGAATTGGGCTTCCAGCTTTCCAAGGTTTCCCCACCTCGACCAGACATTCGCTCGCTTAGGCCATCATGTGTTCATCGATTTGCCTAACGCCCTGGACGGTCAAACTGTGCTCTATGCAAATCCGTAGTTCCCCCGACTTTTCATTCACCAACGGCTTTCATGCTGCTGACATCAGTGACCGAAGCGAACCTTTAACAAATATTCCCACTCGTCATGGCATCTTCTGTTCCTGGACGAGCCTTACTTGCAGGTGATACCGTGGCCAGTCGGCCTCTAATCCTGATGGCCGCCGTATTAACGTCACATGGTTGATTGGATCGACCACAGACTGCGATCGACCTTGCTCATTCGCCTCTTGAGTCAAACAAACGAACAGCTTGGGGAATCGAGTCTTCACAGGTCACACCGGCTAGGATCGGAAAACGAGTCCTCGGGCACGATCGGCAACCACCCCTCTTCGTGTCCAAAACCCGGAGCTTTGGTCACGGAAGTATGCACCATCTGCAGCCCTGCATACGAAGCTTGCAGATCCGTTCGGATGGCGGCACCGGTCAATACTTGCTTGCTAAAGGTGGCGCTCAGGCAAGAGGAAAGGAGGGGAGCCGCTGGGTGCTAACCTTGACTCTACACTGTGATAGTGTTTTCTCCGGGCTTGCTGGTCGCCGGGAACCACACAAGCACCGGAAGATTACTTTGCCGTATGTGCAGGATCGCGTGGCTCTATTCTCGAGGTAACCGCTGCAGGCTTTGCGAACAGGAGCGACTCCATCGACCAAAGGCATGTCCCGATGGAGCCTCGATCGATTTCCCCACATCGACCAACGCGAAAAGCGCTTTTTGGTTGCCGAGTTGGTTGCCGAAACAAGGCGGTTCTTCCGATTGACTCATACCACAGACAGACCCTGGCACAAGCCCACCACCGATCCTTTTATCGCCGTCACCATCATCAACATCGACCATGCGACTGGCTTCAAGGGCCGTAAGAACCGGCACGAGGCAAGCGTCTGCTAGTACACGCATCGTTGCTCAGAGCTTGAGCAGTAGTAGCAGCAGTAGGAGAGCCCATCTTCGCTTCTCATCGACCACATCTGCACCACCCCCACTACTCAAGCTCGAGAGCGCCATCCTTCGCAGCCTTCCATCCTCACCTTCCTCCTCAGCCAAAACGATATCATGGACGATCAAAGATGCAGGAGCCAACGAATGCTGGGCAATCATCGCTCCAGCCTCCGAACAAGGCGGTGCTCTCCGCCGTGAACTCATCGACATCCTCTCGGGTCGTCTTCGTCCGCGCAAGTCCCCTTCGAATCTCCAACACGAACCACCTCATCCCTTCCTTGCCTCGACGTCGGAATCTCCAGATGATCCACCACGTCCGGCAAGCCAAGCGATCAAGCACGTCTCTTTCGCCACAAAGATGGGCTCCTCTTCTTCCTCTGGCGAATTCACAAACTACTCGGCGAGGTATGGCGCTATTCGAGATGAAGACCGGATCACACTCTACGAGCGCTTGATGGGTTTCTTAGACTGTCCGGTGGGCTTGGTGGCAGCGCAAAAACTGGTTCCGGATCCATTCGCTCCTTCGACCACAGACCAGACTGGATTGTTCAAGTACAAATCGGAGTCCGAAAAGCAAGCTGCACTGCACAAAGCACAACAGGCGGATAAGGTGATCAGACAAATGGCACCTCTCCTTCTCATGACTGATGACTTGCTCCATCGGCCAGTCATCGCGCTATCGAATGGTCAGACGAGAAGGGCGAGGATTTTGAGCAGCCTCATCACGGGGGCTGAGCTTGTGGTGTTGGAAGAACCGTTTTCAGGAATCGACGCGAGTACAAGGCAGAGGTTGAACAAGCTGTTCGCGGAACTGCATGGTGGCAGGAGACCAAGGTTGGTGCTGGTGCTGAGGGAGCAGGATGCAGTGCCTGAACTTGTCACGCATGTTTTGAGGATCAATGATGAGGGCGAGATCACGTCTATCGGTCCTCGTAGTTCGACCATCAGCACAACGTCTTCGTCTTCGACAGCTTCGCAAGAGCCACTCACGGGCACGGACCTTATCCGCTCCAATGAAAACTCCTCAATTGGGGTCCCCTCCAACACCACTTCCGAACCCCTTATCGCGCTCAAAGACGTTTCCATCGTCTACGGCACCAAAGCAGTCCTGGACTCCGTCTCCCTCACCATCCACCCTGGCACCCGTCTGATTCTCGCAGGCGACAACGGAAGCGGTAAAACAACACTTCTGGCCCTCCTCTTAGGCGACCATCCCAAATCTTTCTCCTTCCCCTCTTCTTCCCTTTCGCTTTTCGGTAACGCCCGGGACCACCCTTCGAACGCAAGAACACTCCTCAACCGAAGCCTAGGCCACCTGTCACCGGAACTCTTCAACGCTTTCCCCCGCAAACCCCTCGCCACGGGCGGCTTGACGGTCGGAGAAGTGGTCGCAAGTGGATTAGAAAACGTTTTCGCTCGTCGAGCCTACACCCAACCACAAAAGGAACGCGTATGGTCACTCCTCGCGCTCTTTGCTGACCTCATCAAGACGCCCAAAGCGGCAGCTCACGCCATGTCGGCCAAGGAGCAGAAGGAGCAGGAGGAAGAGGAGGATATCAAAGCGCTATCCAATCGAAGCTTTACCGACCTTTCACACGGATCGCAGGCCCTGGTGCTATTCTTACGCGCAGTAGTGGGGAACCCAAAGGTGTTGATCCTCGACGAACCTTTTCAGGGGATGGACAAGAAGCAGGTCCAACGAACGAGAGAGTTCATCGACCATCCGGAGAAGTTTGTCATTGGGCAAACAGAAGAAGAGAGGGAGAAGGATCTGAGGGAGAGAAAAGAGGGAGCGGTCGTTCTGGTGAGCCATTACGAGAGCGAGTGGCCTCAAACGTTTGGTTCGTTGATACGGTTGAGGGATGGAGAGGTGGTCGAACGCATTTGATAAGTTTTTGCTACTCAACAATGCGAGCTCAATGGCAATGGATACGTTCGAAAGCATGCCACTACTGAAGAGCCGTGCGTCTGGACTATTGTGGTGCTCCTGTCAACAGAATGAACTCGGCAAAAGGTTGTGCGCTTCGTATCGCTCGATGTGATCTGCGCAGTTAGGTTCGACGATTGAGCTATGTGGCAACAGCATCGACCAGTTCACCGCAAAGTACAGAATTGACTCCAAGCGAAGAGAAAAGAGATCATTTGAAGCCCAAGACCATCCATACGCTGATTGAAGCAGTCATGTGAGAGGGAGAGCGGGAGGCGTGTCCACGGACGCCAGATTGGCGAAGCGCATGTTTTGGGATGACGCATGTCTTTTTCAGGGTCCAAAGGATGCGCTTATGCATTTTTTGCCCTTGCTGCCTCCACTACAAACGTCATACCCTCCCCTCGTTTCCAACGTTGATCTTTTGGAAAGCTTCGTTTTCTTATTCCCTTCCATCATCGACCACAAGTATCCCCATTCGCGCCACGTCAAAGGCTTCGAGATAAGTTCGTTCCCCAACATGCCGCCTAAGAAGTCAACCAAACCACAAGAGGAGGGGCAGAAGGAGCCTGTACGTCGATCAACACGCACCAAGGCAACCGCCAAGCAGGAGGAAGAGAAGCCGAAGGGCAAGTCCAACACTTCGAGTGGCAAGCGCAAGTCTACATCTTCCAACGACAAACCCGAATCTTCAGCTAAGAAGACCAAGAAAGAAGATCCCAAAGACTCTAACGAAGACAGTGATAAAAAGACAGAAGAGCCCAAAACATCCTCCTCCAAATCTCAAAACCAACAAAAAACCCACGGTAGCAAACATGACACCACCGATGCCCCCGCAAAACACAACGCTTCCCCCTCCCACCTACCCAAAAAGGGTCAAAAAGTAACCTGGAAAGCCATGCCAGGCTGGGTTCACGGCGAAGTCCTCAAGATCCTCACCAAAGACGAAACCGTGGAAGGCAAAAGTGTCAAAGCGAGCAAAGAGGATCCTAGGATCGTGATGCGCAGTCATGGTCCTAGTGGCAAGGTGGCGATTCATAAGGCTGGCGCTGTGTGGTTCGATTAGATTGATGCAACGAGGGTTTGAAGATAATCGATGCCATTTCTAAAGGAGCTAAAGGGGATACATAGAGATCGTTAAAGGGCGGAAAGAGAAGAATCAGAGAAGAACCTAGGCCCCCTCATGACGCTTCACCTTCCACGTCTTAACCGCGCCATCCGCACCTGCACTAGCAAACTCCTCTTCACCCAGCCAAACCACCGCCTGAACACCGTTGGCATGTGCATTCTTGAGCGCAATGTTCTTCATCGGCTTCTTGACGCTCCATACGTAAACGTGGGTGTCCAAGCTCGCCGAAACAGCGTGTGTGCCATCGGGGCTGAAACGGATATCGTTGATGCGGGCGCTGTGGAAGACCCAATGTGCGATTTTGAGGGATTTAGATGCGAGGTCGTAAACTTGGATCTTGCCATTCGACTCGCCGGCAGCAAGGAGCGAGAGTTGAGGGTCAAAGGCGAGAGCGCTGACAGCCGAACGGTTGTTGGTGAAGGTGTGGGTCTCGGTAAGGTCAGAAGAGGAGAGAGTGTAGAGGTGGACTTTGCCGTCTTCAGCTCCGATGGCGACGAGGGAAGCGTCTGCGGAGATGGCGGCGGAGGAAGGGGTATAGGTGGTTGCGTGGTGAGTTTTGGTGTTGTCGGGCGAGATGATGTCGATACCGTTAGCGCCTGCGATGACGACTACTCCGTTTTGGGATGCTGCGCTGCCCTTAGGCTGGCTTGAGGTCGAAATAGAGGTACCGGTGTATTTGCCGTCGGTAATCTTTCGTACCGAGTCGTCCATCGACACAACATATGCGCCGTCTCGACTCGAATGGATACCGAGAACCGCACTTGTGTTCTCCCCACCAGAAACTGGCTTGCATACACCATCAGGCGACCAGGATAGCACGCGACCGTCGTAGCTTCCTCCAACCAGTGTCTTGCCGTCTTCAGCAACATCGAGCGATCGCAAGCCGAAGCTCTTGCACGACCCATATAGCTTGTTCACCTTGCCATCTCCTTCTTCGATGACGTTAAGATCGCCTGCAAAGCTGAGCGAGATGATACGGTTGCCTGCCCAAGTCAAACCAACCTGTTGAGCGTCCGCCTTCTGGCTGCTTTGACCGTTAAAGTCGTGCGATGCAACCACCTTCTCAGCTGCAATGTCCCAAACTTTGACGAATGCATCCGCACCGGCCGTAGCGATCTTCTTGCTGTCTGGCGAAAAGTCGACTGCAAAGATGGTACCAGTGTGTCCGCCCGATGCTTTCGCGGACAACTCTACGATAGTGTCACCTGTCTTTCCGTCATAAACAAACACCTTGCTGTCCGAACCGACCGAAACGAAGTGTTCACCATTGGGTGCGTAAGCGACGTCCTGAACGAAGCGGGTGTGTGTGTTGATAGTCTTGTTGTACTTGTATGGTGCTCCGTGGTAAAAGACGAGATTGTTGTCATCGCCTGCAGTGACAGCACGGAAAGGACGGTCTTTGCGAATAGCCACGGCGTTGATCTGTCGACTGTGACCCGTCACCTCACCTACACTCGAACCCGTGTCGAACGAGAAAGCATGTCCAAACCTCTCCCTTCCGTCACCAACCGCAATGATACGCTTCGACTCGCCATCCCAAGCAAGATCGTTGATTCGACCAGCGATGACCTTGACTTCGCTCTTGATGATCTGTTCGTCTCCTACAAGATCCCATACTCGAACATTTCCGGCTGCATCGGCAGAAGCGCAGTAGTATCCGGTCGGCGAGATGCGTGCTACGGTGGTAGGCTGAGTGTGCTGCGAGTAAGCCAGCGCTGGCTTGGAAGGGTTGGTGATGGAACGAACAAAGACGGTTCGGTTCTGACAGTAAACGACCTTTTCGCCCGTGGGATCCGCCGAGATCTTTGTGGATTGCGCACGAGTGGTGGCAGGATTGCCTGGAAGCAAGTTGAGGAGTGTCGCCGACATTCTCCTTTCTGATGGTTGAATGAATGCGATTAGGGGAGGGATATAGGGATGGCGATGGCGATGGTGGTAGAAGATGTCGTTGATGCCTTCGTTGCTGCACAGCCCCTGAAACTGCGCATTTCCACCTCCACACCTTTCCTCTTTACCATCACGCTGTGACGGTGACCATACCGAGAAGAGCACGCGGCACAACCGACACAGCCGAATAGAACAGAGACCAACACTTCCACGGGCCCGTGCGCGCGAGATTTTCGCCAGTATTTGTCAGATCGTGAACACTTTACAAATTTATTTCGAATTTTTGGTATGATAGCCAAACTGAGCCACTTTACGAGAGGGCGACTCGAGCGGGGCCAGGAGTTGGCTCTGGTGGGCTTTCCCTCGGTCACTTCATCACCACTCGTCGTCGTTGGTCTCGTGCTTGCAAGATACCGACTTCATACCGAAGCTGAGTGGGAACCATGTTCATCTGCTGCTGTAATGATGACTACCGGCATCTCGGACGAAGGTCGATACAGGATCTTTCCCGCCGCCAAGTCAACAAGTTGCTCAGCGGAGCGAAGTATTGCGAACGCTGTCATTCGCTGGACAACACCACATCTGGACCTGCAGAGCAACCGCGGCGTGGCGAGCTCGCCAAGATGGTGGAACAAGGTGGGCGAGCATGCACGGTCCGTGAAATTCCCGCCTTCCTCGTCTTACACGGAGATGTGCGCCCACACATGAGATTGTGTCTTCGTACTGTGCCCTTCCATGTGGCGTGAGAGGGACAGCGTCGAAGACGAGCATTGACTTCGAGATGAACAACATCTGATGCGTCACCTGGCCAGCCCCACAAACATCTTCATTCACCTTGCTCGGTCTTTCCCCACTTCCCTCTCGCCGCCGAAGTGAAGTTTCTTGCCGGTCCCACAGCAGCTGTGTAGAGTCAGTGTGATATATAACAACTCGCCCATTTGGCCTGCCCGGGACCGGGTCCTTTTCTCTTCCTTCCTCTGCCATCGTCTCCGGAACTAGTGACGACTTCAACTTCATCGCAACAAACACCACCTTCCATTGTTTACACGAAAAGCACTTTACCTGGCTTTCAGACCGCGTCGACAGGCATCGACGTTTCCGTCAGGAAGCTAGCCTAATATCATGCGGACCCTCCACTATTTCGCAGCTGCCTACATCCTGATTGCGGCAGTAGCATGTCAGCCGCTTCGCGATGCTGCTCATGACCTTGAGGTCAGCAGGCGTGCCTATCGCAAGCCTTTCAAGCCTTCCAAATCTGCCAAGCCTACTTCTCCGAAAGTCAAGCGCGTGAGTCTCACTCCTTCAAGCCCCTCTCAGTTCTTTGGTAGTCAGCTGACCAAAATTGCCTTTCATCCTCTTTCTCTTTCCTCGAGCAGAAGATTTCAGGCATCGCTTATGCAGCGGACGCAATCTCAGAGCTTTTCGGTCGGTTTGGTCCTCGAGGCAAATCTGCAGCCAAACCAGCAGCCGATGTAGCTGAGGCAGGTGCCAAGCTCTTCAGGGACAATTCTGTTGCCGCTCACGTCAGATCTCAACGCTTCAACAAGCCCGAACAGCCTCTTACGCCTGAGGAAATGGAGCTTCTCCTCAAAAACAGACCACCCAAGCCTTTCAAGTTCGGCAAAGACGACGGAGGCTACGTTGGTGACGCCGACCGCGAGAACCTCAACCACAAGCTGTACAACAGGCCACCTCTCCACACGACCGAAATCGAAGTCGAAGGCGCTGAGAGCCGTGCCGTACCTGAGCTCGAAACTGCAGCTAAAGAAGCCAAGGAGCAAAAGCACTGGTATCAGGACCGGAACAAGGTCACTGCCGCCGTCGTATCCGGTATCGCGAGTCTTGGTGTGGCTACGTGGAGCCTCAAGAACATCAATGAGGCCGCCAGCATCAACTCCAACATTGCAGCCTCGAACAATGAGCGTCAAGCTCAAGCACAGTCAGAGGAGTCGGTCAATGCTATTCGTCAAGCTCCTTCTTCTTCTGGCACAAGTCTTCGACGACGAAGTCTGCCTCCTCTATCGAGAACGGCCACGGAACAACTCTTCAAGCGAAACGTACCTTTGCTTGCTCTTCATCAAGCTCTCGGTGCGACCGACCTCGACACTCGTTCCTACGTTGCTGACCGTCATCACACTCTTCACAAGCGCTCTGTCTTCGCCTCAGCTCTCAGTGACCGCAAACTCGCCAAAAGACGTGTTCCATACGCCACGCTACGCAATACCCTACGCAACGAAGCTCGCATCATCCGCACACACGCTCACGATTTCAGAGACTTTGTCAGGAACGAGCCAAAGCACTTTGCTCGCTACGTTGCGGCTGGAATCATAGGTCTTGTCGCTTCTCACTTCCTCATCGAAGAGCTCAAGGAGTACGACAGGAAGGTCGAAGAACGACGCAAGCGCAAGCAGCAGTCTGGACGACCGTTCATTGTGCCAAATGATGATGGCGACAACGAGAAGCCTTTGCACAAGCGCTCCATCTTCGAGATTTCCCAGGACATCCCCGCCGAAGGAGTCCTTCAGAAGCGAGCGATAGCTGCTCGCCTGCCCTACACTCGACTGCGCCCCATACTGGGAGAATGGGAGGAAGAGGCGCCCGTTGCTGCAAACAACGTTCGTCAACTTTTGGCCGCTCGCGCACAGAAGTTCACCAATTTCGTCAGGACAAAGCCCGAGCAATTTGCGGTCTTCATCATCACCGGTGCCCTCGGAGCTGGGTTGATCTATAGGCTCCACGGAATCTGGGTCGAACACGAAGAAACACGCAGCAAGATGAAGTCTAGACGCCCTTTCATCTACTCGGATGGAGATGGGCACGAGCAGCTTTTGCACAAGCGTTCTACCGTCGATTGTGCCGAGGACGAAGCCGATCTTTCGAAGCGCGCCATATCGACAGCTGAACTCGTCCAGCAGCTTTCGAGGGCGAGTGATCGTACTCGAATGTACCTCGCTGGCCGAGCTAGAGCTTTCCGACTCTACTTTGACGCTAACCCGAAGAAGCTTCGCGACGGTCTGCTTTTCCTAGGTGTGACAGTAAGTGGAGCTTACGAGGCAAGACACTGGATCAAAGAACAGGAAGAAAACGAGCGCAAGAAGCGCGCCAAGCGTCCTTTCGTGTATCCAGACACCGACGGCGAGAGCGAGGAGGAAATGCAAAGCGACGAGCACAAAGAGAAGCCTTTGCAAAAGCGCTCACTCGTCGAGGAAGTGCAAGAGAAGCCTGCCGAGGACCACGCCATTTCGAAGCGAGCTGTTCCGTACGTGAGACTTGGCGAAAGAGTCGGTCGCACTGGAACACGAGCTAAAATGTACGTCACTGGTCGACTTCGAAGGTTCAGGCTCTTCTTCGAGCATCATACAGGCAAGATTGCAGGTGGCCTGCTTGCTGTCGGCGTGGTCGGCAGTGGTGCTTTTGGTCTTTCTCAGTGGTACAAGCACAATCATCAGCCAAAAGAAGACGGCGGCAAGCAAGAAGCCAGGCGACCGTTCATCTATCCCGAGAACCAAGAGACGCAGATCTCCTTGCACAAGCGCTCCGTTCCCGACTACGCTGCAGACCAAGACACTCTCTCGAAGCGTGCCATTCCATACGCCGATATCGAGAGGGCAGCAAGCCGAGCTGTCGCACGTATTCGAAGGCTCATCGAGGGTCGAGCTCGAGCGTACGTACGCTTCATCCGTGCCATCCCTTTGGATGTCGGATTGGGTGCCATGCTCGCCGGCTTCTGGGCTATCCGTATCAAGCTGATCAAGGCCAATGAAGCGTTGAGGGAGCAGCGTCGCAGGGAGCAAGCCCAACGTGACAAGGAACGTGAACGTGGTCACTTATCAACAGAGAAGGATGAGGACAAGCGGCCTTCTTTACACAAGCGATCCCTCGCTTCATCCGCTATCGAGAATGAAGATGAATTGCTTTCGAAGAGGGCTGTACCGCTCGCTGCGATGCGACAAGGTCTTAGTCAATTCTGCACACGTACTCGACGATTCCTTGCTGGTCGAGTGCGAGTCTACCGGCGTTTCGCCAACAATATCCCCTTGGTGGTCTGGCTTGGTACGGCCTATCTGGCGACGATCGCCTGGCGAATCGAGTTCAGTGAGAAGTCCAGGCAGAAGATCAGGCGGATTAAGCAGCGTTTCAGACAAGGTCTCGAAGAACGTGAGCGCAGACGGCAAGCCAAGAATCGTCACAACAGTACCGGTAAAAGTGATAAGGGCAACACCACTAAGCAGAAGCGCTCTGTCCTCTCATCTACTCCTCTCGAGTCTACGCACGAGGAAGAGCTTTCCAAGCGTTTCCAGCCCTTCGAGGTCATCAGGCAAAGTGCCGTCAACGCAGCTGAGCGTACGCGCACAACGGTGGGAAATGGTGCACAGTCATTGAGGAGAACGCTTGATGGATACCGAGTGAGTAGAAAGGTCATTTTCGCAAGGATCGCCGTGTTTGGCTTGACACTTGTCGCCCTCATTGGCTCGATCGTTTACTACGAGACCAAAGATGATGACAAGACACAAGCTGACACTCTTTACAACTATTCCTTTCCTGCACCCGCCCCTGCTCCCTCTTATCTTCACCTTGATCAGACGACTCCCAATCCCCTGTACAAGCGATCTATCATATCTCCCGCAAAGCTCGACGGACCTTCAGCCAACGCGGAGCTTTCGACGACCCAGACTCAGCTTCAAAAGCGATTCAATCCCATCACTGCCATTCGAGAATGTTACGCCAGGTTTTCGTGGCAAGATGCCAACCAGGCTATGCGACAAGCTATCGATAACGCTCCCGAAGGCCTCAAAGGCCTGATCTTCAAGTACGTCCTCGGCTCGGCTTCGATGCTCAGCGTGGCTGGAGCCTTGCTCTACTACGAGTTGAAAGGCCATCATCATCAGTCTTCGCCTCAGCCAAAGCAGAATTCGACGCAGCTTGAGGCAAGCATGCCCTCTGTTCCTCCTCCTTCTCATCAGCCTCAGCATTTGACTCTGCGAAAGCGCTCGCTGGACTTTGCTGTCTCGATGCCGCCCTTTGAGGAGCGAGATGTCCTCGTCAAGCGCGGTCTCACCTCAGAAGCAGAACTTAATGATCGACGAGTCGAAGAGCCCGTAAAGCGAGACCTGGTTGTGGCAAAGCTTCAATATCTTGCCAAGCGAATGGCTCCTCTCGAGATCGATCACCCGCCTCCAGCTGTAGGCGGTGGCGAGGAGGGAATGAGTGCTGCAGTCATCGCTGCAATCACAGTCGCTGCAGCAAGCACGTTGGGCTTGCTTGCTGCAGCCGGATACGGTATATGGCATCATATCGAACATCATCATCACCATCACGATGACTACGACTACGACTACTATCACGAACATCCCGTCTATCCTCAGCCGTACCCGAGGTATAGGCCCTCTCCAAGAGGTCCTGGGTGGTATCGACGCCCGCGACCGCCGAAAGGAAATGGCAGAGGTCATCTCGAGACCGAAGAGAACCCACCACCAGCCACTGCCACGTCAACGTCGCCGGCTGCTAAGCGCGATCTCCATCGTGTCAAGAAGAGATCGGGTGCAGCGATATGGTGGATGATGCAGATGGATCAACAGAGGGCACGAAGGGCCGAGAGGGCCCAAACCTCCCCCCCCTTCGATCGCATGCCTGCTGGTCCTGCTCTGGATATCGGTCGCGAGCCAGTCGAGCATCCGAGCTTTGCCAGTGAGCTCGGCGCAGCCGTTGCCTTCTCTGCTGTGCTACTCACCACTGTAGGTCTCGGTATCAAGTGGGGAATCGATTGGCAAAACGAGCAGGACCGTCGTGACCAGCCAGCTCAGCCTGCCCCGCCGCCGCACAAACGAGACGTTTCAGCATCGTCATCAATGTCTGCCGCGTCACGAACCAAACGTCAGCTGAAATATCTGAGCAAAAGGGCTGGAGCAATGCCATTAGGGCTTGGCGAATTCTGGAACTCGGGGAACAGCCATTCTGATTCTCTCGACAGAGTCGGACCCCTTGCGGCCATAGATACTGATCCCCCAGGCTTCGAAGGAAAGCTGTTGGCGGGTCTTGTGGGCATCGGTCTGCTCACTGCTGGTGGAGTTTTCTCGGTCAAGGACTATCTCAAGCGGAAAAAGGAAGGCCGTCTGGAACATCGGCCACTTCTCCCCAAGCGAGACGTACGACATGCGTCCACGGCCAAACTCTCGTCAGTGACCAAACGACAGCTCGAACATCTGAGCAGACGAGAAGAGCCAATTCCTTTGGGTTTCAGCGACATTTGGGGGTCACCTGCAAGACCCAGTCGCTTTCCTTCGTTTGGTAGCAGCTTCAGTCGATCCTCCTCTTTCGAATCAGCCGAAAGCTTGGCCTCAAGAAGTCATGCCGGAGGCGCTGGGGAGTACGTCGTTGCTGGTCTTGGAGCAGCTGTTGTCCTAGGCAGTATAGGACTGTTTACGACGTTGGGTCTTCGCATGCAGAAGAAACACGATCAAGCGAAGCGTCCTCCGATGCTTCCGAAACGTGACCTTGCAAGTTATGCCAGGATTCCCCAACAGGATCTTCCCGATGAGGCTTTTGATCACCTTCCAACGAGAATGGTTGGCAGACCCACTCGTGCCAATGCAGCTGCAGCGAGGAGAGAGGTTGAAAGGCTGGTCGAGGAATTCAATCGTCGCGTCAACAGGCGGGCTGAAGAACTTGCACGTCGATTAGGTCCTAACCCCGCTCGTGATTTGCTTCGTAACCCCGCATATCGCGAAGCACGAATCCTCTTATGCTCTGTAGCAGTGGGTCTCGTAGCTGCAACCGTAGTCGTCGGTGGCACCACAATGCTAGTGGCTAGTCTTGCTTCTGCCTTCACCAGGCACAAGGAAGACCGAGCTAAGCATCGTCCGGATTTCAACAATCGCGAGATTGGTACGTCTTCAAGCCACTACGAAGCATGGAAGAGGCAGCAATTCGTCAGACGCAGCCTCCTAGTCGACGAATCATCTCCACTCCTGTCGAAGCGAATGTTTGGCACACGACAGGGTGCAGCAATCTTGGAGGTCGAGAGGGAGGCCGCAGAAGCTGCTCATCATGCCGGTGGTAATGCCGCGGCTTCCACTCGTAATAAAGTCGTTACTGGGGCTGTTGGCCTCGTTGCTGCAGCTGTACTCATCGGTAGCGGTATCTGGATTTGGGACGCTCTTTTCTCGCACAAGAACGACCAAAAGCAGCTCAAGTACAGACATCTCCATCGTCGCTCTGAAGAAGGTCTTTCCGCCAATCGCTTGCGACAGCTTGTCAAACGTAGGCTTGATGCAAATGCCCGCCCAGTTCAGCAAGATCAGTATGACGAGGAGAACCCTCTGATCGAATCGCCGCGCCGAGCAGACCGATCAGAGGATCTACATCTGGATGGCTTGCAGCTGGTACCGGATGAGACACTCTTTCATGATGCTGGAAAGACCACGGCCATTGTCCTCCTTCTCGCAATTCCTATGGGGCTCGCCAGCTACTACTGGGCCAAATTTTGGCAGAAACTCACGGAACGGACCAAGGAAAGGAGGCGTCAACGGCTCGAACAACAAAAGTCGAAGCCGTTAGTCAAGCGCGGTCTCCCTAATCGCTACCACGAGCTCGTCAAGAGAAAGCTGAACGCAAACGTTCGTCCAGTTAATCATGACGTGCTCGAGGAGACGGTGCCTTTCATCTCGCAGAACCAGTACAACGAACTTTTGCGTCAAGAAGCCCAGCAAGAGACTGCGGCTCTTAACAGAGGAGACTACAAAGCGTTCAGCTTCATTGTCGCGGCTCCTTTTCTGGCAGCAGCCATAGCTTGGCGAATCCTTGCTATTCGCCAGCACCGGATGGCTGAAAAGGAAAGCCGGCAGCGTACCGAGCCAGTTCGTGCACTGGTGATCAAACGAGATGTTGTCAATCGCGACCATCGACTTCTGAAGCGTAAAATGGATGGAAACGTCCGTCCGGTGAACGACCATGTGCTTGAAGAGACACTGCCACTCATGACGGAGCAACAGTATAGGCAGATCTTAGCCAACGAGCAAGCTCAGAGAAACCACAGGCTCTTTATGAAGTTTGGTCCAGTCGGACTCCTTGTTGTGCTTCCGGTCGTTTATGGTGTAGGTATGTGGTATTTGCTGGAAAGGCTCGAGAAGAAGCGGGCTGAAAGCGAGCGTCGTCAGCAGTCGAACCCAAGGCGTAGGTCCTTGGCCAAGCGGGAAGCAGCCGAGCGCTACCAGCGTCTCTTCAAGCGAGACTTGACCGCCAAAGTTGCTCCCGTTGCCGAAGCCGAGCTTGCCCAAACCATTCCGACCATCACCGAGCAACAGCTGCAACAAATCGTCCAGGAGGAAGTCGAGCAGCAATTCCAGACCATGAATAGGTTTTGCGAAAAGGTTTTGGGAGTCGCTACCATCGCTATGGTCCCCGCTGCCATCGCTGGTATCGTCTTGGCCGCAATCGACATGCACAAGTACGGCATCGTTGATAGGCAGCATCGAGAGCATGCGAGCCCGCTTGCTCCACGGCCATTCGTTAAGCGTAGCTTGGTTGACCACTCGGTCCGTCTATCGAAGCGAGTCAATCCGATGGTTATACCAGTCTCTGACGTCGAGCTGACGCAGACCGTTCCTGCCATCCCTCAGCATCAACTTCGAGAACTCGCACATCAAGGAGCTGCGGAGCGTATTCATAGCATCAAAGAGCTTTGCGGAAACGCCGCAGCAATCACCTTTATTGCCATGGTCCCCGCTGCCATAGCCACTGTCATCTGGGCTGCGATCAGCTTGCAGAAGGAGGATGCGGCTGAAAGAAAGCAGCATCATTCTTCGAAGCCGAAGAGACTCAATAAGCGAGATGTCACCGCACATGCAGTCCGTCTTGCGAAGCGGATCAATCCGAAAGTCATGCCACTTCGGCCCTTCCAGCACGAAGAAGCTCTTCCGACCATTCCTGAAGTACAGCTGCAGCAATTAATCCAGGAAGAAACACAGCAGCGTAGGATGGCCTTCCTCAAAGCTTTGCAAAAGTATTCGCTTCGCACAAGCGTGGCACTACTTCCCTTTGCAATCGCCGGCGTGATCTGGTCAGCCGTTGAAATCGTCAAGTTCGACAAGGCTGATAAGGAGTGTAGTCAGCAACCGCCGAAGCCGAATCCGATGGGTAAACGCGATCTCGTCGACGGCTCCGTCCATCTCTCGAAGCGAGGGCCTGCTATGGCGTCAGATCTTGCTGTGACCGTCGTCAAGTACCACAAGCTTCGAAAGAAGGACCCCAAGCTCGCAAGGCAATCCCTCGAGGGACACGACATCAAGGACCGCTCTGAACAACTTCATCGCCTCTCGAAGCGTGGCCTATCTTCTCCTGCGCTGGAAAAGGCCGCGTTGACGCTCAAAGATATCTTCTCGAAGAAACCTTCCACCGTCAAACGCGAACGGATCAGGAACTTCGCAATCAATCTGACTGGTGCTTTGGCAATCGCTGCGTCCATTGAGGCAGCGCTCGTTGATGGCCTCGATCGCACATCTACTGATCCTAAACATGTGCGTAATGCGCCCAAGCAAAAACGACAGCTGGCTCAACATGCAGCCGAACAAGGCGTACAGACGAAAGCTGCTGCTTTTGTCCTCTTCAAGCAGCTTGCCATCGGTAGCCGGCGCTCCGGACTCATCGGATACCTTGGCGTTCTTCCTTCGTCTCGCAAGTACTCTTACGAGCAACGAGATCGCTCGTCTGCACCCTTGCGAGTGCTCGCTGTTCCTGGGCCACACGATCCGTACTGGAGTGGTACACCGCTCACCTTCAGGGCTGGCTTCCACAACGAGCTCGCTGATGGTGATCTCCACCGTCAGCATCAAGAGCCGTTAATGATGAAGCGAGGTCTGACAGGTGCCGCCACCAGCCGCGAAGCATGGCGTGTGCCACTCTACCTTGTCAACTCGGTGGCCAACGGTATCGCTTCCAAAGTACAGCCTGCCCTTCCGTCAAGCAGCCAGTACCGTGCTTACCGATCGCTGCGCCACTCAAGGATGCGCACGATTGCTGTCCCTGGCTCGAGGAGTGCTTTCTGGCAAAGTGATCCTCTTATCTTCAATACGGGACTGCGCTCGCGATCGCGCGGAAGCCAGTCTAGCGGCAACATGCCACAGGTGCTGATGAAGCGAGGGATTTCGAATGTCGCTTCGAGCCATACCGCTTGGCGTGTGCCTGCAATTCTTCTTGGCGAAGTGGCTGGCCAAGTCGCGGTCAAGGTGCAGAGAGCTATGCCACCTCACGATCACTTCAACCATGATGGCTTCGACAGACCGATTGTCGGTCGTCCTAGAGATAGGATACGAACAATAGCCATTCCTGATCCGAGGAACACCTTCTGGCAAGGCGATCCTTTGATCTTCAACGCCAACACTGCCACTCGTTCTCGTATCGGTCAGGATCAAAAGACATCTGACAGTAGCGATCTACCTCCTCTTCTGAAGAAGCGAGATGGCACTAGCGGCCCCAAAGCTTGGCATGTACCTGTTGCGCTCGTCGCGATCGTTGGGGCTGGTCTTGCATTGAAGTTGTACTCTGCCGCCGAAGAGTTCAACCAACGCAGGAGGCAGCTGCCCTCTGCTTCCACTTACGTGCACACAAGCCCTCCGACTTCTCTATACGAGCCAGCAGGCTCGCCTTACGCTCCTTCTCGTCGGTTCCGTTCTGATCCCTCGTCAGCTTCTTACTACCGCCAGCCCACGGCGCAATAGTATCTCTGACTTCTTCACACTCTTTGCTGTCCGTTCTTATCATACTCCGCACTTTCTTTTCGCTTATTCACTTTGCTTAGCTGCACGCTCTCCACTATCAACGTCAGTCCTTTCTTTTCTCTTCTCGGTTGTGAGCGTGTAGAGCCCATCTGAAGTTGAACTGTGCGTGGCGTGTGGCAAGCGGCAGCGGCGCGGGTGAGCTGTCAAATTTGGCGCAAAAGCGGCCGAGTTTCGCGGGCTGACCGGCAGCTCGGGCGAGATTGCGCTTCCAATTCACCGAGATTTTGATAGAGATAACGTTTTCGATGCGGGCCGGAGGACAGTTTTCCATTGGTTGCTCCGCACTTTTGTTGGTTTTGGCTTGACGGTGGTGGCTCCCACACCTCTTTGTTCTCCTTGCGAGGTTGCTTAGCTGCATTACTGTGTTACTTGACGACTCACTGAACTGGAGGAAGCGCTCTTTTGTTGTGAGTTGCGACCGTGTTGGTCTTGCTTTGCTACCATCATCATACAAGGAACAAAACTGACACCCACGAAGGATAATACGCTCTACACTATTGCTTCGCTTCACGCCACTTGCTTCCTCTCCAAACACAACGTGGCCATCCTCATTGCCATCAACGCACGCGCTCATCGCTCACACCCACACGCGCCTCAACGAACCTTCTGGTCGAATACTTGCAACCATGGCCCCAATCGCAGCTGCCACCATCAAGACGGCCGCTTACCCCACAATGGCGTCTTCCTCAGCCTCGTCATCTACCTCGGCGTCCACCGTGGACATCTACGTCGTCAACCCGAACAGCAGCACGGTCATCACAAATGCTCTCGCATCCTCGTTATCCCCCTCAACACCCCCAGGTTGCACGAGCACCTTCATCACCGGCCCACCATCTTCCCCTGAAAGCATCCAAGACATTCCCGGGTCGATCATTTCCGCTGCCGAAACGTACCGTCTCCTTCTCGCCTCCTCTCCCTCGTCGGATCTCTCACTGCATCCAGCATCAGCCTTCCTCGTCGCTTGCTTCTCCGACCACCCACTCGTTGGAATGCTACGTCAAAAAGCACCCAACAAACCAGCAGTCCACTTACTCGAAGCAGCCATCATCCACGCCCTCTCCTGCGGCGCCCGATTTGGCATCCTAACCACAGGCCGAAGCGTCGTACCCGACGTCGAAGCAGGGGTGCGCAAAATCATGGGCGGGAACAGCGACAGATACGTTGGAACCCACGCAACCGGTCTGGGCGTGGTAGAGTTGCAAACAGGCAACAAGCAAAAAGTTGAGGAAAAAATCACAAGGGGAACACAAGAGTTGGTGGGCAAGGGGGCAGACGTGATCATTTTGGGTTGTGCAGGTATGACGGGGATGGAAGGGTTGGTGCAAAAGGCGGCGAGAGCGATGGGAGAGGAAGGGATGGGGGAAGTGGCGGTGATTGACGGGGCGAAAGCGGGGTTGCAGATCTTGGCGGGGTTGGCGAGGACGAGGTATCGCGCATAGCAGGATGGACTTCAGAGCAATTGTACCGCATTTCATCAACGTCTGGGGTATGTCTGTCTGAGTCAAGGTCTGGTTTGGAGATGTGTAAAAGCGAGTCAGTCTTCACGGAATTGTGTTGCGAAGCGTGATGAGTAGGAAACGGGTAAGGTCCAAAGCATGCACTTCAGCGTGTCGCTTGAATAGCATTTGGGCGAATCATCGCACTCGAGCATCGAAGCTCACACTCTTTCACACATGCATCTCATTGACTGATATCACTCGTAAACATTCGACTGAATTTGTCGTATCAAGCATCATCAAGCGTTAGCCAAACTCTGAGGGAAGTAGAAAATCGTCTCCGGATCCCACTGCTGCTTGAGACTCTTCAACCTGCCCAGCCCTTCACCGTAGTAAGCCTGGGGCCAGTTCTCCTGTCTCGCATCGACATAGTTGACGTAGGCGCCCCAATTGGCGTCGCTCTTACTGCTCTTCGCAGTCTCTACCAACTCGTCGAAAACATTCCAAACCTCTTGCTGACCCTGTTGGTTGTCGTTTCCGGGGAAACCGTACGAGTAGAACTGATAGATAAACGATGCGTTATGTGCGTTAAACGCCGAAGGCTCCGCTTTAGCACTCGGGTAGGAGAGAGGTCCGAGGAAATCGAATGAGATACTGTTACCCGTACCTTGCAATCCAGCAACGCCGTTGAGCTTCTCAACGAGGGCCAAGGCGGAATCGTAATCGTACGTCGCGATGTTGGGTTGAACGAGCGATTTGGCGTAAAACTGTTCGTGATCAGTGCCCACTTTGCCAGCGGTAGAAAGGGTGCCCATGATATCCGTCAATGCGTCGATCCAAGCATTGAACGGCTTGACAGACGATTCTGCCGCACTGATCCCCGCCGTATCGTGGAACTTTTGCATCAAAGCATCGTGCGTCCCCCGATCAACGTTAATATGCTGACCCGAAATTTGGCATGCGTTTCCGTCAAAATCACCCCCTGCTTCACCAGCGATCAACAGCTCGCCTCCAAAGTCGCTATGCAATCCACCCTCCTCCGTTGTATTCAACGTCATCGCTTGCAGCCCTACAATAGCCTTCGCGCAATCCTGGTTGGTTCTGTAGCTGTAAGCATAATTGAAACTTTGACTGGGTCCGTCTTGGAGGGCAAAAGTGAACTCGGTAACAACGCCAAAGTTGTTCGCACCCCCTCCTCTAAGGCCCCACCAAAGATCGGTGTTTTGGGTTGGCGAAACGGTCTGTTGTTTTCCATCCTTGTCTACCATTTGCATACTCGTTACTCGGTCCATAAGGTAGCCCCATGCTCGGGTAGTGAAGCCGAATCCTCCACCCAGAGCGTGGCCTGCAACGCCGACCATAGGGCACGTGCCGTGGGGGAGGGCAAACCCGCCGGCGTTCCAAATGTTGGTGGCTAGATCGCCGAGTCGTACACCTGCACCAACGGTGGCTGTCTTTGCGTCTTTATCTATGGTGGTGGAGTTGAGTTGACGTAGATCGAGGACGAGAGACCCGTCTTGACCTCCCAAAGAGTAGGCCTCGTAGGAATGGCCGCCGGAACGAGGGCTCAGTTTGACCTGTCCATTTTGGGCGGAAACGCATTCGACAATCCCCGACACTTGCTGCGCGCTTGAAGGAACCGCAATGACGAGCGGCTTGTAATTGAAGATTGGGTTGTACGACGAGGAAAGAGACGAGTAGTCCGAGGAGGACGAATACGAAAGGTCAGAAGCACCCGTGTTGGAGAGGCACGATTGGAGCTCAGAGATCGAGGTCGAGTTGTCATCCCGTGGAAAGAGCGAGGAGCCAGAGTTGAAGGTGTAGAGTGGATAGGCGGAGGTACAAGTGGAAAGCGAGAGAGTAAGGGCGGCGATGAGGCCGGCTTTCGTTGTGAAGGGCATCTTCGTCTCTTTCCCCTTACAATTTTGGAGTCGAGAAGAGAGAAGAGGAGTGGTGATGAAGAAAGTGAGATGGACGAGCGGGAAAACGAGGAGCGGGAAGGTGGTTATTATATGATCGACCATCGACCTTTGGGGATCGAAGAATTGCTCACCGAAAGGAGTGACCCATGCAGGGGAGGTTCAAGAGCGGCAGCGTAGTTGTTGGGTGGGTTCTATTTGCTCCCACCCCGCACATCGTTACTCATGTCCACCGGACCCTGTTCTCCGCGGCGCCATCCATTTCGGGGCTTGAGGCCCTGGGAAGCAATCACACACCCACTTACAACGCTTCGCCTCTCGAGGCTTGAAACATGACAAACATTCCACCACACCTCGACGACGACGACAACGGCCGGTCTGACCAACCGAAGCATCGGAGTTGCTTGGACCACAATGGCGCCCGACCTTCGCTTCTTGCTTGGTTTCCACTCGCTTCGAACCGTTGCGGGTCGGAAGGTCGGAGGTCGAACAGCAGGAACGAGCATCTCGGATGTGTACGAGCGCGTCACTTAGCGCCGCCGCCACCACTCGAAGGACACTTTGCTATTCGAGCTGGTTTTTGCTTGGCACTAAAACGCCCGCCGGCGAACCAAGTCCCGAGCGTTTAACCCAACTCTCAGAGTGCAAAAGGCGCTAAGGGAGCGGGAATGCGACGACAGGGTCCTCCTCAACCTCGTCTAAACACTTTTACATTCGCTCAATTCGCCGCCTTCCCAAAAAGGCAAGTCTGCAAAAGAGAGCGCTTCGCTCATTGCGAGAAGAGAGCTGAGGTTAAAAATTCTCCGAGGCTGCAGCACAAAATGCAAAGCGGTGTTGAAGTGTGACGTCGAAGCGCGCCCAAATCCCGACCATTATTTTTTGGAGCTCAAGATGTCAGATCGAGACTCGTCCTTTTAGCAAATAAAAACAACGGAAGGATCAAGTCGGACGAGAGGCTCGCGCAGGAACTGACAAATAGAGCTCGCAGCGAGGAGGTAACCCGTTGGATCCCGCGTTCCGGATTCTTTGTGCCGCGCTCGTTTTAGAGGTTTCTTCTTGCTGTGGCTACAACGATATCGGTTTGGTCGTGATCACCAACACTCTGCAACGCATCTTCACCTGCATCATCCCCTACTATTGCTTCTCTCTACGCCCGTCGATTTGCACTGCTTCCCTGATCTCCTCTGACACGCTGCTCGTCATCAGTCTTCATTGACGAAACGCCTCCAAACACACAAGAACGCTCGCATTTGCACTCTCAACCACACTTTCTAACCCTTTCTAGCAATAACCACCACCGCAGCACATACACACACAAACACACAATGTGGTCCCGCCTCACAAATCCATCCTTACGGACGAAACGTCTAGCCACATCCTCCTTCTTTATCGCCACTTTTGCAGCATCCATCCTTACCGTCTCGCTGAGCGCAAGTACGATCTTGCCATGTCCTGCCAATTCGAGGTCGAGCACAAGAGGGACATTGTCGGATTCGGGGGTGGGAGATGAGAATGAAAGTAGAGAGAAGTTGGGAGCAGCAGCGGTGGGGCAGAAGGTGGTATTGACGAGGAAAGGTGGGTGGATTGAGATTGAGCAGCCGCTGCGGCCGACGAAGTAAGGAGAGGAAGGGGAGGGGGGGGGGATGGAGGAGGAAGCATTCAACGTCACCGGAAACACATATCCCGAATCTGCTCAGCAGGAGAAGGAAGAGTAGAGGGAAAGGGCGGAAATCACATTTGTATAACACCATCATCACCAGCATTAGTCATATCGCATTGCTTTAACCAGAGGCACCAACATCATAGAGCAGCATAGAGAGACCTCTGACGTCGACGGTCGTGCATCGAACTAGAGCTGAGCTTGGCGGAACAAGATTGATTCACAGTACCGCAAAAGTAAAGGCATCAAGATATCGGGAGCCACAGCAACCACACGCTACAAGAGCAATTTCACAGGGTGGTTCTCTCGGAATAGCTCCGATCCTGAATTTCAGCAAGTGTCCGAACTCTCAAACGACTTGGATCTGGTCAAGTTTCTTAACATGGCACTCTCACAGACTGATGAGTGGTGTTGCAGGAGAGCGAAACGTCTATATGGAAGGAAATAATCGTATGCTATACAAGCTTCCGGATTGCCGATCTAGGATGCGATACTTTGGCAAAGCAAATAACTTAGAGGTTGGCGTTGTTAACCTTGTTGGTCTGGCTAACGGCAACGAACCTGTACCTGACGTCGCCCTTCTTCAACCTCTCGACGGCGCTGTTGATACCTTCCTCGGTCATGGGGACTTCCTCGATGATGGGCTTGATACCGTGCCTAGCTGCGAATTGGAGCATCTTGGAGTGAACGTCCCTTGTCGCGACCAACGAACCCTGAATCTTGAGCTGTTTGCCGATGATGGGCATGTAAGGGAAGGTGAAATCACCTTCGTCGACGGAGAGCGGGATGATGGTAGCGTCCTTCTCGAGAACCTTGAGGTACGTCTTCCAGTCGGGTTGAGCCGAAGTGGTGACCATGAGGAAATCGACCGGAGCGACACCTTCGAGTTTGGGGTTGTTCTTGGCCGCTACAAACTCGTGTGCTCCCAATTTCATCGCTTCGTCCTTCTTATTCTCGCTTCCGCTGAAAACGACGACATCGCAACCCATCTTGTTCAAAAATTGAATCGCCAAGTGACCCAATCCACCGATACCAATCACACCTACTCGGTCGTAAGGGGTAATACCGGCATCGTGCATCGCACCAAACACGGTGGCTCCACCGCACTGCAACGGCGCCGCATGCTTCAACTCCAATCCATCCGGAATCTTGTGACAGAATTCTTCCGTGACGACAAACTTGTCACCGAAACTGGCCTGATCCAAATCTTTGGTACCATACATGACGTTTTGGTAGCAGTTGGTATCCCGGCCCTTCTTGCAAAACTTGCAGTTACGGCAAGAATCGTGGTTGTAGCCCCATCCAACACGGTCTCCCTTTTTAAAGTCGCGTACTTCGGGTCCAACTTGCGATACGATACCAACGCCTTCGTGACCGATCACCATGTCCTTTTTGAGGTAGTGGATGTCGGTGAAGCAAAGACCGGAGTGAGTGATATCGATGACAACATCACGAGGTCGAATAGTACGTTCGCTGCCAGCGGACTTGACGACCTTGCCAGAGGAAGAGCCTTTGAAGACGGTGCCCAGGTTGACGGTGTTCGACATCTTGTATAGTAATTCGAAGTTGAAGGGGCTGTTCGAAGTTTGGGTCAAGATGAAAGATGATAGTAGGAAGAAGAGGCAGGCGGATGTATGGAAGCAGGCGGTGCTTATATTGTACTGCTGAAGATTCGCAGGGGTTCTCAAAGCGCTCGCTTACATCCGGTCAAACCTTGCGAAGGCTGATAGCCAGATCTTCTTGGCTGGGAATTGCGTCTTTATGCAAATCACAACTTGGAGCTCCGCGGCAATGCATTCCTTCGCCTTCTCTCCCGCCAAAGCAAGCCACTTTCGCTCACTTGCCTGCGTTCGGTCCGACTATCTAACACCTATCCTCCACTTGCTCTTCTGTCACCGAGTCCAGATGATGAAGCGTTGCGTTGTTGCCCAGCTTCACAAACAACGATCCGTGATAGTAGTAATCGTTTGACTTGTGATCGCACTTCACAACGTGGCGTGATTCGTTGCCAGCCCCAAACAAGAGACAAGAAGCCGAAAAAAGAACGCAGCCGAGTGACACATCAAAATCTTGTCGGAAGCCATTCGGTGTCACGCCTTGCTCGCAAGATGCAGCTGGAGGAGGAAGGGTCAGCGTCCGCACAACCGACAACCCAAACGCAGGACATCGCAGGAAAATCCTATGATGATGACATACGACATCCACCCAAATCTGTTGAAATTTCGCCAAATGCCGACCCGCGTCCTACTGCTGACCTCCCGCCCTCAACCTCGTGGGTTCTAGTTCTGGCAGATCTTCGGTGCAAACTTACACTACATCTTGCATGATTCGGGAAACGGGCTTGATGTTTGCCTGAAAAAGAAAAAGCCGATTGCCGGCCTTCATGCCGACTTGCCTTGGGAAAGAAGGCTTTGGAAGCTGTACCATTTGTAATTGCCGATGCCCAAGAGCCATGGCTCACGCCTTTTCGACAGCAGCATATACGATATATTGCCGCACTACGCACTCAAACACCGGTAAGCAAATGAACGCAAACTCGGTAGAACGGCGTACCGAAGAGTATCGGCAATACAATCGACTGCCATGTTTGCTAAATGCATAGAATGTTAGCCACGTTGCTGCTGACTTCGCTTACGCCCGAAGATATGGATGAGCTTATATTCCATTGTATTCGATCAGCTGCTCGCGGATATGACTGTTGGAAGGAGTTGCCGAGAACCTAGGCTGGTGATCTCATTTCTAGCTTATTGTGGCATGATCGTCTTTGACGAATTTATAGCTGACGGCAATGCAACTTTGACAGAGCGGCAGGGTGATCATCGGGCTGTCGCAACGAGGGGCGAGAAGCAGTTCAGTATCGTGATGTCCGCCCAACAGTCGCCCCTGATATTCGCAAGTCTGTTGCATCGAACAGAATGCGATCGGGATCGGGTCTCATGAGTTTGGCCGTAGCAGGAATCACGAGATCGTCTCATCCGCGGCTAAATTCGTTCGCTTCGCAAAATCGTGCAGCGCGGCGTCTACAACGGGCCTCTTCTTCTCATGCAGGCAAACAGACGCTAGGTCGCGTGGCCATCTTCGACAAGACCCTGACTTGCTCGCTTGTCCGGCTGTCAAACGGTGTCGCGTGCTACAAATGGACGCATCTTGGTGTCCTGATCACTGATAACAAAGCTTGTCCCTACTCCTTAAAAGCCAAGGTCGAAAGATGACTCGGTATCTGGAGCCTAAGCCAGGTGCGGGCCTCGTGCCGAGATAAAAGACATAGTTGCCGGGAGCCGACACACGAGCAGGCATGACCGTGCAGCAGTGCGGTTTACTAAGAGCAGAGCTTGAGTTTGATACAGCATATCGGCATATGGTCCGACGGATTAGACGGATGAGCCAAAGACCAACGCTTTTGTTTCCAAGTTGAAAGCTCGCAGTCTTTTGTCGTTCGTCTTGCTACTTCCATTGACAGGCGGTAGTGGCATGCGAAGAATGTGGATCAATCAAGCTTGCATCGTCAGTGCATCGAAAGCAAGGAACATAGGATGGATAATGTGGACCGAGTGGGCGCTAGAACGGGCTTTGTGGGCTCCAGACCCTCTGAGTGGGCGCTAGAAGATCTAGGCGAGCAAGCAAGAAAGAGAAGCCTTCGCGTTTCGGGTACCTTTCCGGCCTTTCTACCTTTTTGACAGCTCGGGCAAATAGCCGCTCAATTTTACTGTTCCCCTCCTCCTTCAACAAGGTTTGGCTTCTTGCTCTTCACCTCTTACAACGGGCGCATGGGTTGTGTTGCTTCCCACGCCTCGTCGTTTGACTCGAGGCAAATCACACTCACACGCTCGAACAGTGTGCTGAAAGCGTTGCTCGGTCGCAAGTGCCGCATGTCTTTCGTCGTCCCCACCGTTGTTCGGCTTCATTTCGGCGTCTTTCCGACAACACTTTTCCTCTTGAGTCACACGCTTCTTTTGCTTGTGCTTTCTCGATTATCACAGTCATGGCTAAAGATCGAGTGCGAACGAAAGCTGAGTCGCTGCTGAGCTGCCTGCTGCTAAAAAAGGGGGAAGGGCATCCGCTGATGAAGAAGCATTGAAAAAGGCAGCGACCCACTTTGCTGTCTCTTCGGTCTGATAAAGAGCAGCTTTGCGTTCCCCAATCTATGGCGCCATCGCTCTCAACCAAGCACGCCATACTTCTCTATTCCTTGCAGTCTTCTTATACACAAACAAAGCATTGCCCCTTGCTAAGCATATATTAATATAATGGATCAGGTCGAGTTGATCAACCACGCGCAAGAGCTCGAGCATTACAGACATCATCAGCAACCAGAACACGAATCATCAAGGCAGCCTTCGCTTCACCGCAAGGATGCTGATCTGTCGCCAACCCCGACTAACGCAGAAAAGTTTACGCTCGCCAGGGACGACCTCGAAAAGGGCTATCTTCCCAACGTGACAGGAGACTATCCTCAACCTGCCTCGACTGCAGTCACTGCAACGTGTTCCCGAGAAGACGGCAACGATATCCTTACTCTCAACGATGATCGAGACATTGCTGCACCTGTCAAGGACCAAGGCTGGGCAGCATGGAAGTTCGTCCTCGCCTCTGCCGCCATCGAGTTCATGATCTGGGGTGCATCTTATGGCTATGGCTCTTTCCAAGACTATCACCAGCATGACCCTCGCTCGCCCTTCCATCACAGCTCACTTACATCCATTTCATCGATCGGCACATCCCTACTCGCAGGGCAGCACTTTATCCCGCTTCTCGCCTTCGGTCTCTACTCGACCTTCCCTTCTCTCATCAAATTTTTTACGTACACTTGCGTAGTGGCATCATCGCTCTCGCTTCTCATTGCTAGCTTTTCCAACTCGGTCGCGCTGCTCATCGTATTTCAAGGTCTCTTTCTCGGTATCTTTGGCGGCAACCTCTTCACGACGACAATTCTGTGGCTCCCAGACTGGTTCGATAAGAAAAGAGGTTTTGCAACCGCAGTCATCTTTGCCGGCTCGGCCATCGGTGGCATCGTTTGGCCTATCATCTTTACTCAACTTTTGACGCGGATCGGCTTTCGATGGACACTTCGAACGTGGGCTCTCGTCCAGCTCCTCGTCTCTGGTGGTGCAGTATTCTGTCTTCAGCCAGGCCGCAAACCGGCCCCTGTAGCAAAACCCATACGTTGGAGAGCCATCGTTCCAGGCTTCCCGCGCTCTCTACTCTCTACACTCACGCTACTCAATGCAATCGCCATCCTCACCCAAACAACCGCATGGTACTCGGTCTCACTCAACATCTCCAACTATGCCACCTCGATGGGCTTCTCCTCGTCCACCTCCACCGGCATCCTTTCGGCATTCAACGCCTCTGCCGCGCTCACCTACTTCCTCTACGGCTACCTCGTCGACCGCTTCCCCTACCCTCTCATCATGGCCACTTCTACATCCCTCGAGCTTGTCTTTACGGTGCTTGTCTTCGGATTCGCCGGCAAATCCCTACCCAAAATTATAACGTATGTCGTCTTCTTCGGCGTCTCCGGTGGAGGCTTTAGCAGCTTCCTCACGCCCGTATCGCGCGATATACCGGACAATGCTGGATCGAACGAGTTTTCGCTACGCTTCCTCTACCTCGTCTTTGTACGCGGATTAGCAGCCATGTTGGGACCCATCTTGGCGGTTCAATTCTATCCAGATCGGTTGAGCGGTGCGACGGGGTATGGCAGTTTTGGGTTTACAGGGTTTATTGCGTTCATTGCGGCGACGTTGGCGCTGTCCACATTGTCAAGTTTGGCCATCATTGGGTACAAAAAGTGGGTAGTGCCAAAGATGACGAGGCAGAAGCTGAGGAGCAATCCCGCGACGCCTCCTGAGGTCCAAGGTCAGACTCAGATCTGAATCTCGGCTTTCGTTTGCATTCTCATTTGTCGCTTTCTCAGTGATGCGTTTTGGTTTCTCTGCAACGGTTCTCAAACGTCACCCATTCGTTTCGTTTCGTATCGTTCCCTTTCGCTTGGGAGAAGTGTGTGACTGCGCTGCATTCCATTCCATTCCGTTGAGCGATTCCTTAAAAGCATCCCATCTCAATCCGTGCTACCACCCGCCGCCTCCTTATACTCATGAATCATATACGGCCACTCGACATAGCCCCTTTTCGCCTTCTTCTCCTCTACCCTATCCATTCCTAACACCCTGAACCCAGCCTTTAGGTAGGCGCCTTTACCCATTGGGCTGCTCTCCAGCCAAGCGTCCACACCTTCCTTATTTGCCTTCTCTACGCCCCATTTGACCAGCAGTGTGCCTATGCCGCGGCGCTGGTGGGGGGGATCGATGGTGAGGAGTTTAAGGAACCAGTATGTTTTGTTGGCCATGATGGATTCTCGTGTGGACCACATTTTTGCGAAAAAGTTGTTCAATAGGTTTGGCTCTTTCTCTGCTTTTGCTCGTTTCGCTGGGCCTTCGAGAGGGGTTGAGGGGGTGATGCGCGTCCAAGCTGCAAAGCCGGCTAAAACTGATCCCTCGGGTAGGGTGGAAGAGTCGAAATCTTCGCCGGTGCCAACTTCAACGCCCTCATTAGCAGAGGGAGAGGAGGAGGAGGGGGGAATGTAGAATGCTCCGACATAAGCGTAATTTTTGGCATCAAAAAGTTCGAGTTCTTCCTGTACTCGTTTTTCCAACTTTTGTTCCCGAGTTTGCTCCTCTCCAGATGAAGGACTTGGTTCGGCGTTTAGGATCTGCGAAATCTCATCCGGCGTCGTGTTGTTGGGATCGTTAAAAGCATCGTGACTAATCCGCGCCGCCGAGGCGATATCCGAACGCTGGAGTAGACGCACTACGTATCGTCCTCCAGCTTGAGGTTGAGGCTGAGGCTGTGTGGTCATGATGCAAACTTTAACCTTCTTCGTTTTGTTCCAGGATATGTAAAAACGGTTTGAGATGATCCGTCTTGCAACCCAATACGAAGGATGCGTTCCGATGGCTACGAAAGGCTTTTGGTATGATATAGTTGTAGGACAAGGAAACGAACAAGGTAAAGCCGAGTCACAAGAAGAAGCAAGAAGGATAAGAAAGCCAACACGGAGCTCAGTGGTCCGAACGTATGCCAGGAAGTGGATTTCATGCAAGATGGGTGTCAACACAGCCATCTTCCCGCGGAAAGGTTTTTTGGTGTGCGTGTTGCGTATCGGAGTGCGATTCGCTTTCGCTCAGCCGACGGTCCGCGGAGAAGCATGACCCACACCAAAAATCACCCTTTTGACGTATCTGATAACTAATTGTTTGCCGCTCAGAAGCCCGATACACTTTCCCTTCCCTCTTTATATGCATGCAATGTGATATCGTCAACAAAGTGCAATGGCTGCGTGGGTATATGGCTTTGCTATGATGGAATGTAAGCTGGGCTATGAATGGTCGCTGATAGTGGCGGACAGTAAAAGCTTCTTCTCCCTCTCTAGGCGGTCCAAGAGTTTGGCTCGTTTCGCTGCTACTTCTTGTCTACTATCGCTCTCGTTCGTAGCCCTCCGTTCGTGCTTCCTCTCCTCCTGCGTTCCTTGCTCAGCCGATGACTCCTCAATATCTCCCTGACTTACCCTCTCGCACTCCTTCTTCCTCGATCCGCCACCCTCATGCATCTTCTCCACTTCCACCTCGCTCGTCCGCCTCCTTCTACCCAAACCAACCATGTTAGGCCCGTACTGAAGCCACGGACTATCATCGTACCACCTCAACTCCCGTTTCCCACTCCTCATCCAACATTCCAACTCGTGCAGCAAATGTCTCGCTCTCCCCCAACCATTCCCCTCTTCTCCCCCTATGACCTCTGCTACCAGCTTCACCGTCTCTTCTGAACCTACATCGAACACCTGCAGAAGCGAGAGGATGTACTTGATCAAAAACTCGACATCCAATTGGGGCCATATCGAAAGCTCCCGTCTGAGAAAGGTAGCGATTCGACAGGCGACGTCTCCCCCGCTGCCCGTGGTGATGGATCGACGAATCTCGATGGGAGTAGGGAAGGGACGGTAAGCGGTATGACGATTGCTTCCGACATGTTTAGCGTACCATCCTTTTCTGTAAATTTCTTTTCGTTGGGCGAGACGTCGTCTTTCCTCTCTCTCCCTCTCTTCGTCGTTCTCACCAGCTGCCCTGTTTGACCGCCTTTGTGTCCGCGCACGCTGTACCTGCCTTACTAAGCCTCGCCGACTCCCACCCACACCCACTACTGCGGTCGAAGAAGCCCCATCACCAGTCAAAGGTAAAGGAGGCAGATAGTACCGCAAGTAATCGTCATCTTCCCGAATCGCGTGGATGACGTAGTCCCCGATCTCGGCCAAACATAGCGGACAACGACGTTTGATGGTACACCAGCGAACGATGCATTCGAAGCAGAACTGGGAGTGTAGGCAGTTGGGTAGAACGGTCCGATCGACGATGGGGGTAGAGTGGCAGATGAGGCACCACGTATCAACGTCTTCTGGCTCGTCCTCCTCCTCTTGTTCTGAGTTCGGTTGGTCGCGCGTCTGATCTTGGTCAGAGGTGCGGTCTACGTTTGAAAGTGTGGCAAAGGGGGAGGCTTCGTCGTCGTGAACAAGCTTGGCAGGTACGCTGGGCGGCTGATCAGTGTCGGATGTATTGGCGGTTACTTTTCCTTTTGACGATCCGCAACGAGAGACGCCTTGATCGTGCCTGCTGTTGAGAAGTTGATCATCGTCCAGCAAAGGCGCTTCTCGTGTACTCGCAGATCGATTGGCTAATCCATTGGCTGAGAAGGAACCAGCATCGCCGTCCTGATTCAATCTCCCAAAGTCAGGATGTTCGTCCTCGTCCAAGGCGCGAGCTTTACCCTTTGCCTTCGGCTTGTCATCCATCGCAGTGACTTCATTGTGATCAGAACTTGTTGCCGAAATCCAAGTCACATGATGCGACAAAGCTGCCATGGAATCGTGGCAATGAAAGTGTGCGTGTAGTGATGGTGGCCAAGACGAAAGATCGACCTCGAACTGAGCCGTCGAATATTTGTGGAGTAATTCACCTTTTCCTTAAATATTTTGTACCGCCTTTTCCCTATCCTTTTCCTCAAATTGCATTTTTCAGCAACTATTATTAATAAAACCAGAAGCCACGGGGAAGAAGAGATAAGATAACGCGCGGCTCGGATATCGCCGGTGCCAAGCTTCCCCCACAGAGACAAAGAGCGGAACGGAAGACTAGCACAACGATATAAAGGTTGCTGATTTGACTAGCGAATCTTCCTGCCTTTCCTTCCGCTCGCTTTCCATCGTTGACGAACGACATTTCGTTTCCCCATTTACCTGGACGATTCTACAACGACGGCATCTTTGACCAAGTGTCATCATCCACCCTTCACTTGGAATTCGATCTCTTGCACACATCCCACAAGCAAAGTCTATCTAGAGATCTTGCGCCGTCCTCAAGTCACACCGAACATCACTAAGAACAACGTACTGCCTCTCGAGCCTCTGCCGCGATGTCTTCTTCCACCTCCGACACCAACCCTTCGCAGCTTCACTTCAGCCATCGACCATCTTCCCTCCTAACCACGCTCCTCGACACAATCTCGCAAACCATCATTCCGCTGACCACTCCCGCCGTTGCAAAGGGATGCAAAGTCTTTGGAGCTTCCATCCTCTCCAAGTCCACCCTTTCCCCCGTTTGTTCGGGCACGAACGATGAGCTTACCTCCCCACTCCTCCATGGCGAGGTGGCAACCCTCCTCGCTTTCCATAAGCAAAACAATTTGCTCCCCGAAGAACAAAGGGTTCAGCCGGGAGACTGTGTGTTCTTAAGCACGCACGAGCCCTGTAGCCTGTGTTTGAGCGCGATCACCTGGGCTGGTTTCGACAATTTTTACTATCTGTTTAGCTACGAGGATACATTGGTCGAGTTTGGGATTCCGCATGACATCCGGATACTCAAGGAGGTGTTTCAAACAAATCCAACCCAAGCGGAAAAGGAAAATGGAGAGGGAGGGGAGCAGCTGTACAACAAGCACAACGCTTTTTGGTCGTCTTACTCGCTCCAAGAGCTCATCGAACAGTCGCCAGAGGAAGAACGAGAAGCGTTGACCAGAAGGATGAAAGACGTAAAGAAGGAGTACACTAGCTTAAGCGAAACGTACCAAGCTAGCAAGACGAGGCAGTTGCCCGGTCAGATACCGCTTGCCTGATCGAGCTGGGACCGCACTTGTCATCCCCCACTATTTCACATGCCACGGCACATTGTACAGGGCAAACTTTGACTTGCGCTAGAGGATAGGTTGTTGTACATTACATTAGGATTCCACACCAAAACGCATCAGACTACAAAGAGAGAAAGAGAAGCACCTCAGAGCGAGAGCGAAGCTATGTAAGCGCGCAAGCTCAGCTCAGCGCATCTCCGCACCGATCTTCGACTTCCACCCAGGTGCCCTCTCAAATCCGTTTTGACCAGTTTGAAAATCGATCAACGTCTGCTGAATCTCTGCCCTATTCGTCATCACAAATGGTCCATACTGGTACACCTCCTGATCCAGTGGCTCCCCTGCCACCAACACCATCCTTGCTTTGGCACTGTTGGAAGGGTTGGTGATCTTGACCCCCGCTTCGTTGGCCGATTGGGTGAGTACGAGAGTATGATACTGCGCGACGCTCTCGCCCGGCTTGGAAGCCGTTGAGGGGTTAGGATTGAATCCGAGCGGCTTTTCGTCGGCATCATCGGAGGAGATAGGGGCGTGGTCGCCGATGACGACGTTCCCTTCGAGCGTATAGATGAATGCGTTGTAGCGAGGATCGATCTCTTGGTAAACGCTAGCGTTGGGTTCGAGGTGGATGTCGAGGAACAACACGCCTCCATTTTTGGGCAGGTGAATCGGCGAAGAAGTACCATGAGATTGTCCGGCAACGACCTTGATCGTCGCCCCTTCGGCTTTGGCTGTGGGAATCTGTGCCGCGCGGTACTCTTGATAGCTCGGTGGTTCCTTTTTGGCTTCCTTCGGCAAGTCAACCCACAGTTGTAAGCCCACCGGATCGACCAATTTGTTTCCGTCCGCGTCGCGGTGGATCGGCATTTCGGCATGCATGATACCGTGCCCCGCATTCATCCACTGAACGTCTCCAGGACCAATGGTTCCAGCATGTCCGGCAAAGTCTTCATGCTTCGACTGGCCATCAATTATGTACGTCACTGTGGTTTGCCCGCGATGCGGGTGATCAGGGAAACCAGCGCCTTCAGGAATGCGAAAATGATCCAGCATCAAGAAAGGGCTAATGTTGCGCAAAGCCGGAGTACCAATCGAACGCCTAACAGTCGCGCCGGCACCTTCGCCAGTTTCGATGGCCCGCACCTTCTTCGCTACACCTCGGGAAACAGCTCTTGCTGCGCTTGACGACATTTTGTTAGTAGTTGCGATGGTGGGCGAGTGTGTGTTGAGCGGAGCGAGAGGTAGTTGTACGAAAGGGGAGATAAGGAAAGCCGCAAGAGAGGCCAGAACGATTGTCCAGATGAGAGGAAAGCTCGTCGCTTTGTTGTCGTCGCTCTTGTTCTGCTTTGTTCCAGTGAGGTTCGCCTTCGGGGTAGAAAGGCCTGGAGAGCTAGGCATAAGTGGTGTTGTGTGTGTCTACGTTTGATGCGAAAAAGAAAGATGAGAAAGTGGATGAATGGAAGAAACGAGGAGGTTAAATAGACTTTGGTGCGAGGTAGGACGGATTTTGTCAAACTCCGCGTCCGTGCATGAAGTGCACAGAGAGGCTAACTTTACTCAGGGTTCAGCTCTGCTGCGGGGTAAAAGACACAGCGGTGGCAGTCGGGGTTAAAACGGTTCATATCGCCGGACGCGCCTTTTGCAACGCTTTCTTCCAAACCTTGATGTCGGACGCCGCAATGCTCATACAATTCCACAACGAATGGCCAAGGAGTCGGTTCGAAGAAGTTCCACAACGCTCACGAAGCTTCTACAAACATTGAGTGCGTAAGCAATCATCTTTGATGGGTGATGGAGGAAGCAAGTGTGTGCAACTTGCCGTGCTCGAATTGCAATCAGAAGTGACAGGAACTCCAAAGCGCCTTGCTCGATGACAACACGCTAACACAAATCCACGAGTCGGGTTGAGATCCATGAAGCGCTGAAACCATAGTGTGTCGCGATCCACCATTACTCGACGTAAAAAGTGAAGCTGTTCAACATCTTCTGGGCGACATTCAAAAACTCCTCCGCTGTCTGCCACGTCCCCGCGACACCCTTCAACTCATTCCCCATATCCTGCAGCACGAACGGCCAATCCTGAATCGGTTGACCTAACAACGTAGGTCCTTCATCCAACGTTCCGTGTTGCAACCAGCATTCCGCACTCGTTTCAAACCTTGCCTGCATCATCTCCTCCTCCCTATCGCCGGGGCTAGGTCGTTCTGCGTCCAAATGCAAGCATTGATCCGAAATGAGCTCCACTTGTGCCTCTCTGACCTCGGGTGTACATTTGCATGTTGTACGTCGACGTTGAGAGGAGGTGCGTTGTAGGCGACATAGGATGACGAGGATGCCAAATGCTTGTCCTAGGCCTTCGAGGATGGTAGGGGTGAGAATGGAGAGTCTTGGCATACTCATAAAGTTTCCTATTACGGCACCGGCATGAACTGCGGCCCATCGTTGCAACCGTTGATTCCGGTAAGGACACATCTTGGGGTCAACGCAACTTTCGCAAAGCAGTGGAACCGAGGTTTGAACGCCCGGTCGTGATGGGTGAAGTGGGACAGAGGCAGCCGAGGAAGATTTGGAGCCATTGGCAGAGCGGGATCCGGTGGCTTCTCCGACGTCGGCACATGTGGAAACGAGGGCGTGGACGACGTGATGTGCGTTAAAGAGGGCAGAGAGCTGGATTACGTGGAATCGGAAATGCAACTGGAAGCGATCGTTGCTAGGTCCGATGCTGGGGACGCGAGGCCTTGCTGTCAGACCAACACCGAAGGAGGGTGTTGCTTTGCCATTCTCTCCTCCCCCTCCTGCTGCTGCCGATGCAGATCCATTCGAGTTACTCGAATTCGAAAAGCCAGTCGAGTTGGCCACAGGGTTCGGCATATACGACTGGTGATACAGCCGCATCCACCTCGAAAGAGCAGCCATCATCATTTCGGCGTCTAGCTCATTCAGCTTGTGATATGCAGTACCACCTTTGATGCAGAAAGCTGACTCGAACCCAACTGCAAAGGCAGGCTGAGAAGGATTGAAATCGGCTGCATACGAAGTTCCTGTTCGGAAGGGTGGGACGTGTCTCGCGATCCACATCAGATGCAATCCTTCGAGCAGACTTGACAGCGCAAAGTGCTCCTTGACGGTGAAACAAAGCATGCGTTCGATCTCGCGTCTGATCTTTTCGCTTTCCCTGTTCTGAGCTTCCGGATCATCCTTGTCTTTGACTGTTGCAGGAGAAGGTGCATCGACGTCGAACAGAGCATCCAAGATGGGACCGAGCTGCTTCTTGCCCGAACAAAGCGGACGTTCGTTGCCTTCGCGAGTAGCTTTGTGTTCGAGTACGAGTTTGGCCCATTCGATGGCAGTCTTTGCATCCCAAACATCATCGGCGCAAGGCACCAACGCCTGACAAGCGAGCCTATTCATGCTACGCATCTGACCGTGACTGGAAAGAAACTCGGAGTGATGCGACTCGGTGATACTGTGGCAGATCATGTTGCGATTCACCTCTTCCGCATCTGCCCACTGCTTCCATACACCATGCAATCGTTCGAGCAAGTTCTTTTGTTCGGCTGAGAGCTTGTTGGTGGTCTGATCGCGTGCTAGCACTTCGAGCTCGACCAGCGCCATCGAAATGTTGGGACCGAGAAGACGCTGTAGAGACTCTTCCCAGGGTCCAACGAGGAACCAGATGCCCTGTCGCCAGCCGTACTCTCGACCGAGCGAGCTGCCAGTGTATGTACTGTGAATCGATTTGCGACGAATGCCCTCATCACGACACTGGAAGGCGTAGAGATGCGTGTAAGCCATGACTGCAGTTGCTTCGCGCATGAGATGCGGTTGATCCAGGTAGAAGACGGCACCAGCCCAGATACTGCGGAAGATGAGCTGCCACAACTCGGCTCCATATGCTTTGACGTCTTCTCTCGGTTGCCAGAGTGTGCCGATAGCAAGCAGCGCAATGAAGACATTGGGCCTTTCTGCTGCCAAACGTCGATGATCTAGAAGCCAATATGACGGCAAAAGCGGCAGCATGGACTTGGTATGACGAGTAGCAGCACTGAAGAGCGATGCGGCTGTAAGACGAGGCGGCTTCTTGGGGATGTTGACACCGTGAAGCACAAGATCTCGGGTGCGTGCGCCAATATTGGTGGCTGCCTGATCGCCTACTTTCTCGACGGAGCGGGCAAGCTCATCGACGGCATCGTCCATATTGACATTGTGGTGTGCATGACGTGGTGTAGCCGCTGGTGTCGATCTTGCCGAGTTGTGAGCCGACTCGGTGAAGGTGGCGAAGGGTACGAGATTGGTCAGCGGCTGTGGCAGTGGATGTGAAGCTGAACCGGATGCTGATGATTGTGCTTGTTGCTGTTGATGGTTTGGCAACACAGCCATATGGTGTGGTAAAGATTGCATCTGCTGATCGGTCTGCTGAGTCTGCAACTGTTGCGCCGACGTGACAGCTTGAGTGCTCGGATCGGCGAATCCAAAAGCGTCGGTGGCCATACCAACAGATCCACCAATGCCGTTGAAGTCGTTGGCAGCCATGGTCTCGTGTGGAACAAAGCTGGAGATTGAGTCCATGAGGATAGATTGGAGAATGTCATCGAAAAAGTTCTGCCCTTCCGTATCCGAGTTGGAGCTGGATCCCCACGAAGGAGAAGGTGCAGTGAGGGAAGCTATTGATAGCGGAGCACCGGCTGCAGCTGCAGCATTGTCGGCAGTAACCTGACCGTAGCCTGCAGCCGGAGTCATCCCTGAAGTCGAAGATCCATTGCTTCCACAATCGTTGTACGAGATGGGAGGACCGTACAAGTTGGGATAGACCGGCATGGCAGTGGAAGTTGCGGTAGCGGTGGTCGCAGACGAGGTTGGAGCGCTAGCGCCATACATTTGCGACTGGCCGTTGTGCTGCTGCCATGAATCTTGCGCAGAAGATTGTGGGGTGGAATGCATCGAGGAGCCACCATCGTTGCGAAGGTATGGGTGGTAGTGCTGCGATTTGTTGTTGCTGTAGTAGCTGGAGGCGGATGGACCCGCGGACGATGCCGTGCTGGTCAGTGGCCGCGACGAAGAAGCAGGCGAGTAGGCGGATGCTGAAGAGCCGTTGTTGGGGTGAGAGGATGGAGAATGATTCGAGCTCGAGTCAAGCGTAGTGAGGTGATGTGACGCTGACGGTGTCGATCCTGCCGTCGAGGACGGGCGATACTGCTGTGCTGCTGCTGTAGACCTTTGTGATGGAACAGCCGAGCTAGAGCTGACATCCGGTATGGATACATCGAGCTGATCGATAGAGTCCTCTGCGTCTTCGTCTGACTTGATGCCGCCATCGGTCCCGCTGGAGCCACCGATCTTGACTGCAATTAGGTTGGGCTGATCGGGATGGATGCGTTTCTTGTGACGTTGAAAGCTATCAATACGCTTGAACTCTTGATCACAGTCGGGACATCTCCACACAGCCTCGTCCGAATGGGAGAGAAGATGCCGACGAAGGTGGACGGGTTTGGAGAAGAGGTAGTCGCAGCCAGCGTGCGGGCAGGAGATGGTTTTGGGCATGGTGAGCGCTTATGATTTGAAGGAAGTATGCAGGCTCGAGCGGTCCAGTTGCGTTGCTGCAGACTCAAGGGTCCATATCGACGGTGATTAGCTTAAGCTCTTGTCTGATGTTGGTGGTGATGGTGGTTCCGATGGCGAACGCCAAGTATAACTTTCCTGCGCGATCAAACCAAGCGTGTGTGTCGTTCCGCAGTCAAACGTTGCGAATTAGGAGGGCTGAATGTGGCGCGGAATGTGCTGGAGATGAGGTCGTGAAAATTCTGCTATGCCCTCGAGGTCCGATGCAACGTGGATGGAAAGGTTCGATGATGACGACGCTTGAGAGCGAGCGAGATAGATCGAGGCAACAAAATGCGGGGCAGAAATGGTGGAGAAGGCCAGAAGGATGCAATCACAGCACAGAATTGTGGGACTTCCTCACTTAAAAATCACGGCACCAATCAGACGCAATTTGTTTTTTAATGCATCGGCCCGCCTCCAAGGAAGCTTTGTTGCAGCAGCTTTCATACTTTCTAAGTACCCTAGCGCTGATATCGAACAGGGGTGGAATGTGATCTTCATCACGCTCTGCTTAGAGGACTATGATCGTGGGCCCGGCTGCAATGCTTAAAGCCCTAACCTTGCCGCCATTGCTCTTTGAGTAGGATTCTTCTTCAACAGGGACGAGCTGTCAATAGCGGCCAAGGCTGAAGACAAGGGTCCAATATGCGGCACTGCACAGCCAGACCGAGTGCCCGTTGAAAGCCATTCAGCAATCTCTGGCTTTCTAGTCGGAGTAGAGGACAATGCAAGTCTCCCAGGGTCTGATAGCTCGGATATGTGGGTCAACAAACAAAGAGCAAGAGCAAGTTCAGCATCGCTGTTTAGGCCTCAGAGCCTGAGCTTATGGTACCAGACATAAAGGTTTTTTACAGCCCTACGCTTGAGCTCGAGAGCTAAGCTCCCGATTATGAGAGCATGGCAAGTCGAAAGTCAAGCAAAAGCAAGCTCAAAGCATACCAAAATGGCCATCTACTGAAGACGGTAGAGAGCCTTTTGTGTGCAGAGCGAGCCATGATGATTTCACGCGCCAGCCCTGTGGCAGGGTCAAAAGGATGCTTCATGCAGCTTGGAGCTCGGCATGAAGAAAAGTGCCGAATGCGGTGGTAACCCTGCTCTGCTCGTTCGCCAGCTCGCATAGATCTGACGCGTATCGGGCGGTAACGTCTAGCTCCACTCTCCCTGAGCTGCAGCTCCGTGGACCTCAAAGATCGCTGCATGAGCGGTGACCTTGTGCGACCCTGTCTGTGCGAATGTAGCTCACACCTCTCTCATCTTGCATGCCTTTCCCCACACTTTGCTTTGACCAGGACGTGAAACGCACGGTGCCGCTCGACACCCACGCCCATGCCCTACTTGTGCCAAGCGTGTGCTCCGCATGAGAGGTGATACTCGCTTCGATTCCTCGAACGTCTGACTTCCCCTTTAAGTCTTGTTCTTTCGACCACCTATTCACATCCGCCTTCATCCTCTACAGCTTCCACTTCCATCCACAGGCTCTCTTTTGCTCGTTCTGGACGCCGACTGATTTGCGAAACCTCAAAGCTACGTCAAAACTTGCACACTCTCCTTCACTACTCTTTACATAAGTCCCACGATAAAACCGTCCTAGACCAGATCACAATGAGCAGCCTCACTGTGAGCTCCATTCAGGAGCGTCTCAGCGGGTACTACACCCAGCTCACCACCACCAAAGCCGGATCTGCTGTTCTTGCGATCTTCGCCCTCTATGCCCTTCGCAAGTTCTCTCAACGTCGTAAGCGCATTGCTGCTCGTAAACGTTGGGCGAACCCATCCAAAGAAGTAGCCGTCATCACCGGTGGTTCCGGAGGTATCGGTATCGAAGTCGTCAAACGTCTCTCTGCCAAAGGTGTCAAGGTTGCCATCCTCGACCTTGTGCCTCCCTCCGCTTCTGATGTTCTTTCTTCCACCGTCAAGTTCTACAAGGCCGACATGACGGACTACGACTCCATTCTCGCGGCTTCCAAACAGATCGAGAAGGAACTCGGACCTGCTACGATTCTCGTCAACAATGCAGGCGTAGCCAACGATGGAGCAAGTATCATCGAGTTCGATCCCAAAAAGACAAAGTTGACCATTGACGTCAACTTGACCTCGCACTTCTATACGCTCAAGATCTTCCTCCCGCACATGATCAGGACCAATCACGGACACGTCATGGCCACCGCTAGTGCCGGTTCTTTCATCATGCCCGCCGGAGGAGCGGATTACGGCTGCACAAAGACCGCCCTCGTTTCTCTCCACGAAACATTGCAAATCGAACTCGACCTCTTCTACCAAAACGAACGCAACGGTCAACGTGGTATACAAGTCAGTATTGCTCATCCATATTGGATCCGAACACCTATGACGCAGGTCATCTTCAACCAGGACTTCTACAACAAGATGATCGAGCCTTCAATGGTCGGTGAGAAGATGGCGGAACAGCTTTTGAGCGGCCAAGGAGGAAGTTTGTATATTCCGGGTTGGATCGGCCGATTGAAGTGGTTGAGGATGCTGCCTTGGGGTGTGGCACACAAGATTAGAGTAGGCGCTACTCTCGATTTGAAGAAGTCGAAGCGGGAAGATCGACCCAATCCTCCTATGCCTTAGAAGCGATCATCGGAGGCATGGTAGGGACGGTTTGCAATCACGCGTGAATTCCGGCACTGCTTTAGTTTAGGATGGAACAGCTGCACTTTCCGGTACATTTTTCTTCTCAACACATACCGCTAGTCATGCATCAGGATTCATAGTCAGATCGACTTCCAGATGGCTGGTGTAAAATTTGTGACCTGCGAAGAGCACCATAGCTTGTCGGCGAGGAATGACGGAAGGGCTAAGAATATAGAGACGAGTGGCGCGTGCTTTTTTGACAGCCCTCGGATTTTCGTGCTTGCCCACAGACCGGCGGGTGATTCGGAAGACCCGAATGTGATCTTGTGTGACGGTCTCGCTCCTCTCCAACCCGCAGCGCGCAGCGCGCAATCACCGCCAGACTTCCAGAGAAAAAAAGAGTGTCAAGGTCTTTGCCAAGACTTGAACGCTGTCAATCTTCTGGTCGTCGCGCCCGTTTAGACCGTTTTGACTGTTTGAACCGTTGCGACTCTCACCCATCTCGCATTTTGCTCCGCTCAGTTGCGGATGCCTAAACCGCGACCTCGTCTGCTGCATTCTTCGAAGCTTGAGCTTGCAGTATCCGAGACGTCAGTTTGTCCTTTGCCGCAATCTCTTGTAGCAGGCAGATCACATTTGCAAGGGTACAGTGAAGAGAACGTTGCTGTCTTGAATCGCACGCATGTTGACTCGATCTCCGCTGGGTGGTTCAAACTGCACCTATCCTTGGCGTTGCCACACTGAAGCCAATGGAGGTCAGGCTGTCAAAGTCGATGCACCGCTTCAGCTTGATAAACCTTCCGCAACCGCAGCCGTACACAGGCACGCACAAATCGATTCGCACGTAAACTCTGTTTGCTATTTCCTCTAAGCTCCTTTCACAATCAAATCGCTCCTCACACGACTAAGCAGCCTTCTTCTTGATCATAACGAAGCACAAAGGCCACCTCAAATGCAGCTCCTCCACCTCTTTCCCACCATTTGCTTGCGTAACCTCCTCCTTCAACCTCTCCAAGAATCTATCCACCACATCCTTACCCCCCTTTTGTTCCTTTTCGTTTTTGTGTTCGTTCAAGTAGGTGTGTGTTGCGCTCCACGTTCTTAGGTAGCTTGCGAGTTGGTCCCAGTTCAAGTGCTTATCCATTGTCATTTGGTCTTTTCCTTCTGCCTCCTCGAATTGTTCTTTCACCTCTTGCGGTAAACCCGTTGCTTCGCTCCCTGCAAAAGGCGTGGTTGTTAGACTGGGCCAACTCGACCAAATCTGATCCTTTGTCAGTCCGGATGTCGAAAAAGTGCGTTTGAACGCCGTCGCCTCATCCCATGCACCCGCTAGCTCCGGGTAGGCCGTGGGGAAAGGAACGGGGTTGAGCCCCTGGTTGACAATGCCACGACCAGGTTGTTCCCAGTATTCACCAATCGAATCGATCTCCCCAACCTTTGCTGTGTCTTGTGCGCTCAACCGCGGTGATCCTGGCCCATGACCGTCTTTCAGCGCGAACTTGTTGAGCAACGTTCTCGTCGAAGGAAAATCAGGCAAGAAGAAATCCGGATAGCCATAGAGACAAACGCTTCCACCAGGTCGTACAACGCGTGTTAGCTCCTTCCAGAATTTGGGATAGTCAAACCAGTGGGCGGCTTGACCGCTGGTGACGAGATCGACGCTGTTGTCCAGTAGGAAATCCAGCGATTCACTGTAACCCTGTTTGTATTCCACTTTGCCAAGTTGACCCTTCTTGCCGTCCGCAGCGTTCGGGATGAGGTTCGAAGGGAGATCAGGAGTAGAAGGGGTGATGGCTGCATCAACCATTTTCGAGCTTGGATCTAACCCAATCACTCGATCGAAATGAGGTAGCAGCGAAAGAGTCGAGATTCCTGGTCCGCAGCCGACGTCCAATGCCAACCCAGCTCCAGCGGCTGCCGAAGAGGAAGAGGGAGAACGACCAAAGTGATAAGCCAAAACCTTACCATGCACCCATCTAGGATACGAAGGTCGAAAAGCCAAGTAGGCGGCTGCGTCGAAAGTGGTCTTGCTGAAAGTAGCCATCCTTGCTTGCGTTCCTGCTTGCTTGCTGAAGTGCTATTTTTGCTTGTTGCTAGAACGTCTTTTCTTCAGGACCTGTGTTGATGTGTTCTGACAAAAGGAGGGCGATGAATTCTCGAGAGGTGTCGTACTTATACGATGATGACGAATAGCGAATGGGTTTAAGAAGAAGGTACGACGGTGGTGAGCGGGACTACTTCTTCAAACACTCTTTGTGCAACGGTTTGTCACTTCCCCACGCTCAACAGCAAAGTGGGGGAAAAACATAATTTGTACAGGTTTTCGCCGGTCTCCCCGCGTGTCTGTGCGTTTGGTGTTGTGTGCGCAATTTCGGCCATCCAAAGCCGACTCGAATTTTACCGCCGGAAAAAGCCTCTCTGCCGCAAAGGCGTGTTCAGGCATTTCCGCGTACCGCCTCAACCTTCTTTCTCAATTTATAGGAGGAGTATTACACCGCCGCTTACGCCGTACCTTGGCCAGGCTCGACAGACGATTGCCGCTATCACCTTTGACGATACGCACAACCAAACCGTTCCGACGGATCGCGATTGGGCAAGGGTGTGAAGTGGGGACGATGACTCGATTGCAAGGATGGATGGAACGTCAGAATAATGCGTGCGATGCGAGCTGCGAATGGAACAAAAATGCTGGATGCGAGAGATGCTGGTGTACAGATGCGAGACAAAGAGAAAAGAAAGAGATGCAAGGAGAGAGAAGGTTGACAGGAACATGGAAAGACGTCGTGTATGAAAAAGGTAGGCTGCATCTATGAGAGGGCTGATGAATCAGCGTATGCTTCCCGTCGAAAGATGAAGTTGTGTCTCAGAAGCTGAGCCGTCGTCGCCGCCGTCAGGATCATCGACGGCCATCTCGGCCATCTCGGCCAGCTCATCCTCATGCTGCCTTGTGATGGGCCTGAGCTTAGGACTGGCGGTGGGTGACGGCGTGTGACTTCTTGCGAATTGTTCCGAGAGCTTTCGCAGCAAACTAGGCTTTTCGAGAACAACTTTCTTGGTCGGACGCAGCGAGAAGGGCGAGTCTGCAGAAACGCTCTCCGAATGGGAGGAAGGTAGAGCTGATTCTTCGAGTCTACCCAGAGCGGACACGCTCTGCACGCGAGCTTCAGACAAACCGGCTGTCGAGGCTGAGCGAATGCGCGAGGGTCGCATGACTGAGGGTAGGGGCGAATGGCTTCGCGTGGTCAAGTTGGCAGCAGATAGATCGACAGGTTGCGGTTGCAACGCTTGCTCCGAGCTTGTGACCACTGATGACTGGTTTCTGGCTGCGGTGAAGCTGAATGATTGCTGGAAAGAGCTGTTCGAGGGCGGAACAGTCGTCTGATCGAATGCATGCGAGAATGTTGCTTCGGTGCATCTCGCCAGGACGTTGGATGCCAATGTCTGCTGAGCTGGGCGAGCCCAAGAGTAGCCTGATTGTGGCCCGTGAGCGCTGCTCTCGTGGCTGCTGAAGCTCCATGTGCTTGAAGAGGAAGAGGCATGACCACGTGCGCTGGCTGCTTGTTGTGCGAACGAGCTGCCGCCTTGCCATCGTTCGCCATTGGGATCGGAGTTGAGCGGCACGACATCGTTGAACTCCTTCTCTTCAGATGAGGACCTCGTTGCATATGTAGCCGGACCATGAATGTCGATGCCGAGGCCGCTGCGAGGAGGACGCATCGTAGATGCACCTGGCGGGGGAGTCGCCGTAGAGCTCGCAAAAGAAGAGGTTTTGAGCTGCGTCTCTGCTGCTTTGATATCGTGTTGGACCTGCACCCATTCCTCTTCGGGACCAGTGTACGTGGAGAAACGTTGTGCACCTTGACCCGGAGTTTCAACGTGATCGACGAGCTTCTCACCCGAGTCAAGTGCACGAGCTCCAAATACGAGACGAATGGTCTTGTGCAAGAAGATCTTGGGTGACTTTGCTGGTCTGCCTTTCTTTGATTCGGAATGTCCTCCTCGGAAGCGACGAGACTCGGATCCGTCAAAACCGGCTTGGTAATCGTTGTGCTGAGTCTTGGCTGGTGGGCAGCAGAATTGCAAATGAATGGCGAATCGCAGCGCCTCTTTCGTCGAAGCTCGGGAAGGTGAAGGTGATGCTGGATGTGAGGCTTTATCGATGGCCGCGTTGCTGCTTGGCGCAGGGCGGGCCACGGTCTTCTGTCGTACGAAGGTCTTGGTTCCAGGTTGCATATCCGTGAGGTCATACGGCACAAGGAAGAGCTTGACTGCGTTTAGATCAGGATACTTGACGATGAGCTGCACCTGACCCTTGGGAGGCACGGCATAGCCAGGGAAGCTAGGCACATCGAACGACTCTTTGACGGCAGAGGGCATCGGACTTGTGCTGAGATTCGACAGACGCCTCGTGAGCAGCGAATCGTGGTAGTATGCTTCGAGATCGATCGTGCCAACATAAGGACTACCAAGAGCCGCCGTAGAGCCCAAATTGGAAGCGGTAGCAGGCGCATCGATGGCGTGAAAGTCGTAGAAGTGCGCCGGAAACTTGACGTGGATATGCGGTGGACATCGCAAGGAAGGCTTGCATCTGCCCATGCCGAGCACGCCGATCTCGGCATCAAAGATGAGCGGTTTCGAGGCAGGCATTGACATACGACCGCGAAGCAGGGATTCTTGGAAAGAGCCGACGAGACTGCCAAAGTTGGGCGTAGGACTTGCACCCGAGTTGCTGTAGACGGAGGACCGACGACGTGTGTTTATCGATCTTGAGAAGCTTGACGATGGCAAGGGTGGAGAAGTCGCAAAGCCGTCGTCGAATGGCGTGTTGGGTGTGGGAGACCATGCTGGACCGAATGGGCTGCGCATGAGACGAGCTGGGCCACTGACATTTCTTGAGGCAGGTGTCGCGGAGAAGGGAGACGGTGAAGTGCCGAGCGGACTCCTATGATAACGATCAAGTGGGTCCATATCAGCATTGACGCCGGAGCCGGCTAGTTCAGGACGAGGCGAGTCTGAAGACATAAAAGAGCCAATCGTGCCACATGCTTTTGGCTTGCCTTGCATCCTTACGGAAAAGGTAGACTCATCACCCCGCTCGGCCATGGTTGCTGCACGGCCGAGCGGACTACTTGGGAAGGCGCTGTAGAATGACATGCCGGTATGTCGGTGCTGTTCGGTTATGCTGTATCATACGAGGCTGGAAGCGGGAGTAGATGGACGCGGGAGTAGATGAACACTATGAGCGGTCGATCGGGTAGGACCAGATTGACAGCGAAGTGGTCGCCATGATTGCTAAATTGACGGCTTTAATGCATGCTGGCAAATGCTTTCAAGTGTGCCTAAAGTTGCAGTGCGGGATGTTCGAACTCGTTCATCGGATTAGATATTCTTGCTGTAGCTGCTTTAGGAGCGGGTCCAAAATCGTCAGGGTGCGATAAACGCTTGAGGCTGAGTTCGTGATGGTGACGCTGAAGATGATGCGGAAGGTGAAGCTAGTGTTGGTGATAGCGTGAGGAGGAGAATGACTCGTTGAGCATTCCGCAAGGCCTAGCCGGAAGCGAGCCGATGCAATCTGACTCAAAAGAAAGGGTCCTTTCCGCAATCAATTCCCACAGCACAGCGCTTTGTCGGGTTCAGCCTGACCAAGATTGTGACTCGCTTCGGTGGGCAGCGGGCAATTCTGTGGCCTTTGGGAAACGAATTGTGACTGTGGAGGGCAGCGACCTTTTTCTTTCTTTTTCTCTTGGCGGCTAAAGATCAGGCTTCAGAACGGCTATTGTGAGAAAATGCGAGCGTGCATGAAACATGTGCTGAAATCACCCTTTTGTGAGCTGCTGAAAGCGACAATGCGCAGGAAATGACAGCAGCGAAAGGCTTGGCTTCATCAGATCGACCGTCCGACAGAGAATCCACACAAGTAACTCGAAGAGCAGCCTTTTGAGAAGCACGACCGATCTGTGATCACAGACAATAGCGGAAGAAGCCGAATCGATGAGAACAAAGGGGCTATGCTGTTGGAAAGAGGCGCTACGTACATCAATGAAAACGGTGCCTGCATGGCCCCTTTATAGGCTCATCCGACAAGCCTCCTGAAATTTGCCGCCGGAGGATCTGAAGCTGAGTCTGCTTCTGCAAGGCTGTGCTCATCGAAGCGCTTGCGATATACTGAAGTGAGGATGGAGTCGAGCCATCTGAATGATTCTCCATCGGTAGGAGTAGTCGGCCGCAAATAAGATTGAAAGGAGGACAGCCTCGTCTTGAAGACGGCAAAGCTGAGGATCCCAATGCATCGAAAAGCAGCTTGAAGCCCGATCTGACTCCTTTGTTCGGCTCGACTGTCAAACGAGATCGCCTTGGCCACGGTCACAAGATCAGGCGATGCGGTCAACCTGAGCTTCAAGCCTTGAGTCTGCAGCCTTGGGCCCAAAAAAGAAAAGGGGGCTTTGGTCGGAGTCAAGAAATTGAGCGCATTTCGAATCTGTTTGCAGCAGCAACGCGTTCTTTTGTGCGGTGTGTTGTTCTTCGATTTTTACGATCAAAACAAAAAAAAAGAGACAGCTGAGCGCTTTGCTTCGATTTGAACCAAAAATCAAGGAAAAATCATGCACGAATCTGCACAATCTGCAAAGTGAGCTGCAGCTTGAAGCCAGATGCAGGCAACGCAGCCTGAACAGGAGTGAGGAGAGCAACACTCACTCTCACCCTGCGCAGCGAAACAACACTCTGACTGCCAAACACACATGCAACTCAAACTCGACTCGATGGCCTGATCGTGTTCAGCTTAAGCTCAAACTCTCTCCACCTTCGTTGCAGAGGGGCTTCTCACGATTGGCGCAGTGGATTTCAACTTCATCGTTGACTTTGACTCGAATCGCTGCCGCCAAGCATGCGTCTTGCCATTCGACCACCATCACCATCATCATCCTCAACGACGCCTTCACTTTACGGACACGATCGCGCGCTCCCCGCTTCCTTTGCGCAAAGGCAAGCAAGCACGATAGAAAGGATGGATTGCCGCTAGGACTATCACAAGAGACACACCATACATCAGAAGAGGAAACGTGCATTACCAATACACATCCGAACCGATCACACTAGGGGCACACGACCACGTTCGAGGAATATCGCAACGACGACGACGGCGACGACAACACCATGACCGGACCATCAATGGACATCGGACGGACGAGCTCGCCCGGCGTCAAGCACGTCGCTTTCGATCACAAATGCCAAGTCATTCCGGAAGGAGATTGCGCAGAGCTTCGCAACTTGCTCAGTTTATGCCCAACTCGTGCGCAGAGTCCACCGATCGCAGCTCCAGCATCTCGACCCTCCAGCCTCATCGCTCGTGCCATCTCGCCTCAGTTCGCTCGATCAAAGTCACCTCAGCTGCAGAGAAGGTTGTCTGGTCTGGGCAATGCTGCGCCTGGTACCTCGGCATCATGGAAAACACGTCTCACCAGCTGGGGCAGTATCGACACCAATGTTAATAACACCCACTCGATTGCCAGCAACTTGTCACCCTCGACCAATGCCAATACTCACACCAACGCGACCGCATCGGCACCTGAAAGCAGCTCGGGTCCTCGCTTAGTTGCGCCTGTCGCGGCTAGAGGCGCGGCTAGTGCAATGATCCCTAGCGAGTACGACGACTTCGTTGTAGTTCCACCATCACCTGCAAAAGAAGAAGGCGCACCCGACTTTGACGATGTTGACGCCGAATTTCAACAAGCCATTTCTGGAGTAGCACTGCAGCAACAGCACGCTCGCATCGTGTCCATGGATGCCGGCCCGTCCTCTTTAGCGTTTCAAGGATCTCGTCCGTCGAGTCCATTCATTCGTAGCGTCAGCGAGTTGCGCTATTCATCACCGAGCCCAGCATCACGTCCCCGACCCAAGAGCTGCTTGATCCGATCCATGACACCTCAAGCACCAGGACCGCCGCGCATGAGTGCAGATGGAATGCAACCACTTCGTGTTGTGAGATCTAATGATCGGGAGACTTGCTTTGCCAGACGCAGACGAGCCGATGGAGTTCCTGTCATTTGCCCTTCACCATTGAGCTCTCCTGAAGATGAGAGGGGACCAGGCGGCTGGGGTCCGGATCAATCATTTGCTTCCGGAAGTGACCAAGTAGAAAAAGCTTCGAAGCCAGCGGGTGGAAAGGAAAAGTCGTCGACCAAATCGCTGTGGAGACGTTTCCGTCGGACGGCATCCGAAGACACACCTGAGCACCATCCAATCACAAGCAACAATGCCTTGTTGGATGCTTTCCACATGGATTCTGCAACTGCCAGGCGTGAGATTGCAGCGGGAAGATGGCCATTTGAGGCGCCGCTCAATGCGGAATGCAGCTGCAAAAATTGCCAAGAACGAATCGAAGTAGGGTTGGCTTCGGACTATGAACCCAAATGGACTCGTGCAGCCCGAATTCGGTGGCTGGAAGCGCACGAGGATGTTGCCGCACAGACGCGGACTGGTAGCACATCCACGAATACCTCGGCAGGAACCTCCAAGTTACCACGGTCTACGAGTCGAACTGCAATCCAGGCCGATGAGGTGGCGCAATTGCACAATGAAACGGTCCATCCGATGACGGCAGCCGAGCTGGCTGAAGAGCCGACTTCGCCTACGATGGAGCAAGCCGAAAGCGGGCTAGCAACAATCCTGACAGAAGCGAATGGCCCTGCAACCAAGCCACTGAACTCGAACCGCTTAGAGGAAGAGGACGACACGCTACGACGCGAAATAATGGCAAGACGTCAACGGATGGCACGACAAAGTCCCGTACTCAAACATGGAGCTCGCAGCATGATGCGCCAATTGGAGGAAGCGGAACGAATCGAGCAGGAAGCGGCACGAAGTAGGTCGCAGAGCCGAGATAGGGGAGGACATTTAGCACCAGGGTCTGGGCGCTCATCACCTGCGTCCCCGGCTATGTCGCCATCGTTGCCGTCCACACCTGAAACGGTCTCGACCACTCCGCCACTGCCGCAGGAACGATGCGACCATGCGGGCCAGACCGCCACTACCGGGCCATCAGCATCGACTTCATCGTCCTATTTCGACATGGCGGTACGGCCACCAGAAAGGGTACGGTCACCGTTGATCCCCGCTCATGTGGTTTCGAACAGCAATAAGCAGCCATCACGGCTCGCGAGACCCGCCGCAGTTACAAGCGAGTCAATGACGGCGGCCGGAACGGCGGCATTCGAGATGAACAATGTGGTTCAATCGCTTGAAGCTGCGCTTGGTTCGCCAACAGCAAATCCTGTTACCGAAGGGTCTATGTGACAGTGTGGCGCCGTCGAAAAGCCGACTGCGAAGAGACAACAGGTGAAGGGATGTTGAGCGACGGGTGCCGGATCGATGTTTCTCACACTTTCACTTTGAAGGCTGCAGTGCAATCAACAATGCATACTTGTGGCACTTAAGCGTTCGGCAATTCGTAAAACGACTGCGTGAATCTGGGCCTTGCTCGCCAAGAGAGTGTTGCGGTCACTCTCGAGCAATCATGCTTCTGGATGTTACCGAGGTCAAGGTGACTCGAAGCTAAAGCTAGAGTGGGTATGTCCTGTTGCGAATTGAGCGGAGTGTACGAAAGAGGCGAGAATGAGGAAGCATGTCGCCATGTCACGAATTGACTCGAAGCTGAAGACGCCATCTTTGTCGCACGATTTCCTTTTCCACCGGACATTCGAAAACAACATACGGCCTAACACGCTTCAGAAAATCTTAAAGGAGCAACTTGTCACCTCAGATTTCCGAATTGCGTGCTCGTCACAAAATGGCGCTACTGAGCCGCATGTGCCGATGCTGCCAAGCACACTCGGTTTGTGCCGCCCTTTGCTTCTCTGGTCACTTCGGGGCGACATCGGTCTAGCCGTTGCTTGCTCATCTCTTCTATCACCCACCGCTCTCGATGTCTATATCTCGATGAACAACACCTTGCCCAGTCACCTACTTCCTAAGCTTAAGAGTAGGGTATTTGGACAATGAAGAGATACACACAGTGAAGATCAGATAACGTAGACCGGAACGCAAAGTCTGTCTGACGTTCACCGGCGCTCTCATACCGGCATCAAGGAACGAGATCTGATTCGTCGAGGAACAGCGGATGTAACCGAATTTGATACTCAGAGCTTGCGGTCAAAAGCACCGGAAAGGCAGCGCCGTGTAGGATGAATCGATTGCCGTGCCGCACAGACAGTCCCACCCACAGACAGGCACACACAGACAATAATGCCAAGTGATGAAACGGGCCAGACTCTGCATGCTTGCAGCTGATGCGACTTCGAGAAAAGGCTGACTGCCGCTGCATTCAACCGCCAGACCCTCACAGCAGCGAGAAGCGAAGAGCGAGAGGCCAAAAGCGAAAAGTTCGAAACGTGTGTCCGGCTTTAGGGCGTAGGCTGAATCACCAAACAATTCTAGACTGTTAACTTTTCGTTGCCGCTTCGTTTCGGCTAAAATATGGCTTTCTGGCGCGGTCTGACTGCGTAACGGGGTGGCATCTGTGAAAAGATTGTTAACTTTTCCAGCCTCGAAATTCTCGAGATGAATTCGGATTGTTAACTTATCGTTCCAGAGATGCCACAGCAAAGTTCTGCACGCGTTTTCTGGTGAAACTCTGATGATGTGATTATGTGTTTGGCAAGGCGGAAAGATCAGATGTCGGTTTGTGCACCTCATGCACATCCGCAATCGCACTCACAGACACAGCCATCTCGTTGCTCTCTTTGTGCCTGTCTTGTGCCATGTTGGTGTCTTGACCCTCAATTATGTCGCCATCTCATGCAAGAAGATCTACACTTGTCTCCGCCTCGACCTCGAAATTCCAACCAAAATGAAAAAGTCTCCGAATGCACTCGAGCACACGTTGCACCCTCTCACACCCTCTCACAAACACACACAACTATATCGCTGCAGTCTTTGATCTCCCCGCAGACTGTGACAGCTGCGTCCGAATTCGATGTCGCAATTCTATGCCGCTCTTCAGTCACACTTGCATGCTGCTGCTGCTGCTGCTTCTGCTCAGCAAGGATACGGCAATGCAGCAAAGTCCGGCACATCTTCTTAATTTCTCCTCCTCCTCACCCGCAGTAAACTCACTTTGTGGCTTCTTTGGCCCACATGTCCTTCTTCTTCTCTGTCGGTTGATCCGCCACTCCACCTCTTCCAGCCGCCATCGGTTCAAGGCATACTGTACTTGGCTGAAGGAGCCCGAGTAGCCAAGACTGGTCCCACACTCTTTTGAATGGCACACGAAGCAACTGCTGCATCAGCAACCACTGCAATACCCAGCACACTTTGTGTCGAAGCACGCCTTCCATCCTGGACTCTGCTTTTCATTCCCCGTCTTCTTTCACCGTGTCCAGGAGACTCACGTATCACGAAGCCTGCCAAGCATCATCATCATCTCGCCCTACACTGCACAGCGTTCTGCTTGCTTCTCTCGACTCCGGTAATAAATCTTCCGCCTCTTCAAGAATATCTAGATCCTGCGTTCAGCACGCCATCATCCCTCGAGCTAGCCTCGGTCCCCACTCCCACTCGTGCTTCTTCCACTTGCGCCATCAACTTCGTGACCTTTGTTCAACCTGTCGTCTGCACTTCATCTCACGCTTCTCAGGAACCACGCTAGTGTCGCATCACATAGGTTCGAGCCCAGACTTTCGGTCCAGCTTTTCCGCACACCACTGTTCTCTTCCCACGACAGCACTTTCTGATCAACGCCATCGCATTCGCATTCATCGCCATACTCGTTAGCGTTCCGACTCTCCGCCCACTTTGCTCGCTTGCCTCTCGCTTGGCATCTCGCAACAAGTCAACATCCATCTGTCTCTTCGGGTGCTTCCAGCACTCCATCACCTACCGTCCCAACCGAACACGAGGTCTCTTCGCCTGTCCTCTCGTTCCTGCTTTCATTGCACCTTCAGCTCTTCCTCAGCTTGTAAGGTTTCAGCCATCGTCCGCGTGGTTGCCTCTCCTTGTCACCCAGGTAGTTTAAACCAACGTTCGAATCCCCCGAGGCTTCTCGCTACACATTTGTAGCCATTGTCTCCTCTCGATCTCCCTTACCGCAAAACCGTAATCCCGCCTTTCAGACGCCGGCACTTGCCTCGCTTACACCTTGCTCCCTTGGTCCATTCTTCTCGCCTGGCCTTGGCACACGATCCTGCATCAAGGCACTTTGCCACTCAAAAGCACTCTGGTTAGCTTGTGAACACTCAAGTTCTCGACTTCGGGCTCCGCATCTTCGGCTCCATCTACCCTTTTCCGGTTGGTGCCACCTTCAAGCTTCTTTGACAAGTTTGAAATTCGTGCATTTTCTTTGCTCGAACACAACCGAAAGTATATAGAGGCTCATCCGATCCGTCCTTACCTCCCTTCCATCCTCACCAAACTCTTCTCTCAATCTCTTCCCCTTTCTGGTTGTTGGCACTTCTTTCGCCACACCAATCTCAGGTCTCACCATGGCCGCTCACTTCGCCCCCTCAGCGGGCAAGCCCACTCTCCGCCAACGCGGATCAAATGCCTTCAAGTACATGATCGGCTACAATGACAACGAGGTCCGCCGTCTTGGTGTTCCCGTCGTTAGCAGTCGAGACTGGCTCGCCAACATCTTTGGCCACCCTGGTTCTAAGGCCGCCGAATACTTGGATTCGCTTTTCCCTTTCCGTAAATGGATCGGCTCCTACAACACTACCTGGCTTCTTGGAGATATCATCGCCGGTATCACCGTCGCCCTCGTCGTCGTTCCTCAGTCTATGTCTTACGCTAAACTCGCCGGTCTCGCCCCTGAATTCGGTCTTTACTCGTCCTTCGTTGGTGTCATGATCTATGCCTTCTTCGCCACCTCCAAGGATGTTACTATCGGTCCCGTCGCTGTCATGTCGCTCCAAGTTTTCCACGTCATTCAGCATGTCCAGGCACACAGCAAAGAATGGCCCGCCTATGTCATCGCAAGTGCACTCGCCTTCCTTTGTGGTGTCATCACTCTCGGCATCGGTCTGCTGCGTCTCGGTTTCATCATCGAGTTCATTCCTGCTCCCGCCGTAGCTGGTTTCATGACTGGTTCCGCCATCCAGATCGCTGCCGGTCAAGTGCCCAAGCTGCTCGGTCTTGCAAACGTTCAGACCAATACCAACCCCGCTTACCGCGTCATCATCGACACGCTCAAGAGCTTGCACCTCACCAACATCAATGCCGCCTTCGGTCTTCCTGCGCTCTTCTTCTTGTACTTTGTCAAGTGGTTCACCACTTGGCTACCCAAGCGCTACCCTCGCACCGCCCGAACCATGTTCTTCGTCTCGGTGTTGCGTAACGCCTTCGTCATCATCCTCTTCACTGTCGCCTCGCGTGTTTGGCTTGGCCACAGCTACCCTCACCCTACTAAGAAGCACCCTTATCCCATCAGCATTCTCCAGAACGTTCCTCGTGGTTTCAAGCACATGGGTCAGCCTGAACTTTCCACCAAGCTCTTCTCCGACTTGGCTCCCAAGCTCCCTGTCTCGGTCGTCGTCCTCTTGCTCGAGCACATTGCCATCGCAAAGTCGTTCGGTCGTCTCAACAACTACAAGATTAACCCTAACCAGGAGCTCCTCGCCATCGGTGTCACCAACCTGGTCGGTCCTTGCTTCGGTGCTTACCCCGCCACTGGTTCATTCTCGCGCACTGCCATCAAGTCCAAGTCAGGTGTCCGCACTCCTTTGGCTGGTTGGTTCACGGGTCTGCTTGTCTTAATTGCCATCTACGCCCTTACCGGTACCTTCTTCTGGATCCCGAACGCTGTCCTCTCGGCTGTTATCATCCACGCCGTCACCGACTTGGTTGTGCCTTTCCCTGTCTCGTACAAGTTCTGGCTCGTCAACCCCTTTGAGTTGCTCATCTTCCTTGGTGGTGTCTTTGGTACCATCTTCAGCGGTACCGAGACTGGTGTCTACACTACCGTCGCCGCCTCGCTTGCCCTCCTCCTCTTCCGCATTGCTCAGTCAAAGGGTCGATGGCTTGGCCTTGTCCGTGTCCACCACGGCACCACCAACCCTAACGAGTCTACGATCACCCTTTCTCACCGTGACGTCTTTGTTCCTCTCGAGGACAAGGATGGCATGCGCGACCCTTCGATCCACGTCGAGGCTCCCCCTCCCGGTGTCCTCATCTACCGCTTCGAGGAGGCCTTCACTTACCCCAACGCCTCCGCCATTGCTGATCTCATCATCGAGAAGGTCAACGAAGTCACTCGTCCAGGCAAGCCTGCCAACGCCATCAAGCCCGGTGACCGTCCTTGGAACAACCCTGGTCCTCCCAACCCCGCCCTCGTCAAGTTTGCTCGCGCTATTACCTGCCGTGGTCGCAAGCAGGCTCTCGAGGACACCGATGCCCTTGACGGCGTTGACCGTCGTCCCCTCCTTCGTGCTTTGATCTTCGACTTCAGCTCGGTCAGCAACATTGACACTACCTCGGTTCAAACCTTGGTCGATGTCCGAACCGCTGTCGAGCGATACGCCGATGCCAAGGTCGAGTTCCACTTTGCCAGCATCCTCTCGCCCTGGATTCGCCGTGGTCTTCTTGCCGGTGGTTTCGGTCTTGGTTTCCCTTCGAAACGTATCACCGAGATCGCACCGGTTGTCTCGCAGCCTCTGAACAGCACCCTTTCGGCTGCCGAGGTGCAACGTCGTGAGGAAAACGAAAAGAGGAGGAGAGCAAAAGCCGTGGAACGCATGTCGCACAAATCTGCCAACGATGGTCCCGCTTACCCCTTCAGTGGTCGTCCCAACAAGCAGCTTACCGAGCTCGAAGCTGGTCTTGCTGGTGACGGTGCTGCAGCTAGCCGAAGCCGCGTTGACTTGCACGAGATTGACGAGAATGATCCGGACCTGATCGTCAGTCGTCCTAAGGTAACCATCGGTGAGAGGCTGTACGATGTACAGACGCTCGACCATGACTCTACTAGCACACCCAGCTCTGATACCGTCGAGAAGGACGATATCGAAGCTTCCGGTGCCCGCCGCGGTAGCGACCCTCACAGCTCGATCTCGGTCCCCATCATCTGGGGTAACGATCTCACCCCCTTCTTCCACCTCGACCTCTCAGCCGCCCTCGCTTCGGCAACAGAAGGTTTGGGTGAAGACTCCCAACTCGATTCTTCGTCCCTGCACAAGGACTAAGCCCACCTAAAAACGCTGTAGCACCTTGATATATACCTAGCTACAGCAAGCGCGTCGGTTTCTCTCTCCCTCTCTTGGTTGTTATATCTTATTGTTTTTATCTGTTCTTGTTGTCGTTCACTATGCGTCACCGTAAATTTCATAGATAGGTTCTCTTCATTCTCATATCGTTTTCTTTATCGTCGGTAGTGGTTTGCCTTTTATGGCTCTCGCGGGATTTGTATTTGTAAATGATTTTGTCTGGAATACGCAATGCTTTGTGCATCCGTCTAGACTCTCTCGTCTGTGGGGTTTGGCCGTGGAAGTGATCCCAACGACAGGGGGGATCCCTCAGCATTGATCCGCACTCCTTTCTGGATTGGAAGTCTTGGTCAAGTTCGCTCTCTGTTCGGCTGGCTTTACCTCGAATTTGGGCAATCCCTCCAGCACAGCCAACCAACTTCGTCGTTTCTTTGTTCGCAAATCCTCCTTTTTTCATTGGCTCACACAGAACAGAACAATGTTGTCGCGATGACGCTTCGCGGTGGGCGGTGGGCACCTTGGTCAGTGCTCCCATCTAGCCCATTGTCGGCACCCATTGTCAACTCCGGGTGGGATAGGTGATATTGTCTGCTACCTCCTGTGTGGGCATCGGCCAGAGCCGTGATTGCCGAAGAGGTTGAAAGAAGGGTGATCGCCGAGATCGAGGGTGTTTCGTAGCAAGCCACCTGTCTGGAGACGATGGTATGGGCTCAGGTCAGAAGTCGAAAAAAGCTTATGCACTCTTTCCACTGTCCATGGTGTTCTTATCGTTGTTTACTTTTGTTCTGCAGACATTAAGACGGTAATGAATGGTGAACGACCTTGATCTCCTGTTGTTCTCCTGAAACAATCAACGGTGGGCGGTCGTCAGCTTAATTGTTGCTCACTTCTCGCCCATTGTCGACACCCATTGTCAGGACTCATTGCCAACCCTAGGTGGGATGGACAATATCATTCTCCTATCTTCTGTGTGGGCGTCGGCCACCGGAGCGGCTGCCAAACAAGTTGAGAAGAATATGAGTGCAAGAACAGAGCTCTGGGAGATCTCAGGTAGCTTATGCACTCTTTCGACGGTTGTTGGTGCTGACCTCACCTTGTTTTCTTTTGCTCTGCTGAAGTCAGACGTTAAGCCATGGCGAACAACAATGTTCTCCTGAGCAATCATTGGTGCGTGGTCGTCAGCTTGATTGATACTTCCTTCTCGCCCACTGTCAACGTCAATTGGAAGCAATGGTGTTGTCTCCCATCTAAGCTTTCGGCCTAAACCGCAACTGTCGAACAATTGAGGTCAAGACCAGGACGTCTTTGCTCGGTTGCAAGATGTATAAGTACACCTTCTTCCATCCGCCAACCTCTCCCATCTTTCCTTATCGCCTCTTTCACCAATCGCGCCTTCACCACGCCAAAATGTCCTCCCTCACCCTCGTTACTCGCCTTCTTCTCTCCCTCACCATCTTTGCAGCCATCCTTGGCCTCGCAACCGCCAAACCAGTCGACTGGGAAACCATCGACCAATCCATGCGAGACAAAGCAACAGACAAGCAAGTCCGTGTCCACCTCGATCAAGACGCCACCTGGCAAGTTCTCCACCCTCGCCATTCCTACGCTCACGTCCCTTATTTGGAGAGCAAAGCTCGCGCTCTGGCCCAACCAGAAGCGACGCTCGTTGGCATTACTCATCCGAAGGGCACCGAGCCAAGGCTTTACTTTTATTCTCTTATTCGACCGCAAACGGAGTTGGGTAGGGAGATGGGACTAAGCAACGGGGAGGTCGCAACGGTGCTCTGGAGACACGGTAGAGAGTCAGGCTCGAAAATGGTCGACTTGAGAAGGATCGAGAGCAGAGAAGGAACTTCGGGTTGGAGGTGGATCGGGATGCAACCGCTGAACGATATCTTGCTCTTGAACGAGTTCAAGTGAGCTGCATGTTTCCTTTTCGAGTAGTGCTTCGTCTCGCTACGCATTCTCTGCTATAGCTCTCTATTGGTGAAGAAGAGGTCTTTTTGTTGCAACCGTCAAAGCTTAGTTACGATGTCTTTTTTCACGATCATACCTACATGATTCGGCCGCTTTCGCCCATTGAGTATGAGGTTCGGAAAGTTTGCTATGTATTGGTATTGGATCTTCCGGCTCAATAGATCTGCAACTGGAATTGACCAATTTTCTATCCGCTTCGAGACTGTTCGTGCGTTGCTCGACTGCTTCTGAATATTACATTCGATCCAAGTCATGAGTCGCAGGCTTTGCAAAAGAGGTGTTGCAGGGTAGAATTTCAAAAACAGAATTGTAGAACAAGAGATTGAACGAGCTCAAAGAAGCTTGCTTGAGAGGCGGGAGCGATCCACGTCCCAACCACTGGTCGACGACAGCTGTCAGAGCGCGGGCAACGAGACCATCACCAGTCCAGAACAGACGAGCTTCAGTGATGTCCAATTACATCCTTCAGCTCCTGCATCCCGTTCCAATTGAACCCAGAATGATGCATATAGTTATCCGCCTCCTGAAGTTCCACCATCGACTTTCGACCGTTCCCGTACCTCCACAGCACCGTCGCGAGTTTGTGGTCAGGCAAGCCCATCTCCCGTCCCAACGGTGTGTCAGGAGGAATGATGGAATAGAAATACTTCCAAGGTTGACCATACTTTTGACCTCCTCGGAAGTGTTGACGCGTACCGACATAGGTTGCGCCACCGTGAGCCATGTCCCACGCCTTTTCTTCAAAGTTGTAGACGCGATATTTGCCCGCGGCGTTGACCGGTGCATATGTGACACCCGAATCGGCGTAGACAGTGCCAAGTTTGCCGATAGAGTGTTGGATCATCTCTTCGTCCGGATTGATGTAGGGTGGGGCGGCGGTGGCGGTCATTGCAAAGATGACGCCAAGGAGCAGGAGAAGGAAGAGACGGCGGTGAATGGCAACCATATTGACGAATCGCTTGAGCTGCGACAAGTATCGAGGAATGGTGGAATGACTTGAGAGGACAAGAAGGAAAAAAGGTCGAGGTGGGCCTTATATACCATGCCTCTGACTCAAATTGACCTCTTCGTAAAGCAAAGCTAGTAGCTGGAGGTGCTTCAACGGCACCAAAGACGGTTGAAAGCAGAGCGTCAAGTCCCAAACCAGAAAGCACCCTTGATCATCTGATCCTGAGCTAGTGGGCGTGCGTTGAGCGGGAGTAGCAGTGCTACCGCCAACATAGCCCACGTCCTTCATCGCGTCTCTCTAGTGGGCTCACTCCAGAGTGCTACAGATCGACCATTGTTGGAAGAGGTGAGCCGGTAGGCAAGATTGGGAACAACCGTTACATGCACTGTTGCAATTGAATGCGTTTGTCAACATCCTTCACTATTGTGCGCGCGCTACTTGGCTGCTTTCACCGGTTGATCTGAAACGCTCAGGCCTGGATTAGGAGGTCAATGAGACTAAGATTGCAGGGAAAGCGATTGACTAACAATGACTAGCTCGGAGGCAGAAGTAACGAAACGTTGTTTGATGGCGGAAAGAACTCGTGCGTCGCTAAGAGGAGAAGCTAGAACGGGTAGCAACGCAGGCCAAATCTGAACCAATGATCTGTCTCAGTGATGCCTGAGAATGTCTTCCAACTTATCCATGTCCCACTGTAGGTTCTTATAGTGCTGAAGTTCGTCAACATGAATCAACTTGGTCTGCCCCGTTCCCGGATCATGCTTCCAAAGCAGACTAGCGACCCGGTTTTTCTCGGGAAGTCCCATCTGGAGTCCCATGTAAGATCGAGGAGGAACAATACTGTAAAAGTAGATATGTCCATCTCTGGCCAACTTGCTACCACTGTGGCTACCAGAACGCCATGCCCTGTTTCGGATGTCGTTGTCGTCCATGGTGTCGCTGATGTGCATGGCACCTTTCCTATAAGCCATTTCAAGAGCATCACGCTCAAAGTCAGGGATGTGCGAGTAATCCTGAAGTTTAGGATAAAGTGTCCAGGTCTGCCATGCATGACCAGCATTTTCGTAGATGGGAGACTGGTAAGGACTTCGTGCCTGATTGAGCATGTCTTCCTCTTTATCACTAAGCCGGGTGGCAGCGACACCCAGGATGACAAGTGAGAAGAGGAGGGCCAAAAGGCCGAGGAAGCGGTTAGAGAGAACCTGCATTCGGAGATAATCGTGACTGGAGGGAAGATTGGGCTGAGGCAGGGAAGTATGGAATGGGGAGCTTCTGTGATGGACGGGAAGGTCGACCGCATCTAGATCCTCGGCGAATCACTTTATCATATATAGACAAAAAATTAGCCCACTGCTACTGAGAGGCTCGCTTTTGCCCGTGACGACGAGAGGATTGTCTTTGTCTGCTGCCAACAGTGGGAAAGCCAGACCGATGCCCACAGGAACCGGGCCTCCAACTATCACTTTCGCCCCCCTACTTTGTGTGCAACACATCGTGATTCTGCCCCCTGCTATATTTCAGTGTGAATGGGTTATGGAGAAGACGAAACATTGTCGCTTCCGAACAGACCCACGTCGTTCATCATGTCCACAAAAGGAAGAACACATCTTGGGTTGAAGAGAAAGGAAATAGGAGAAATCTTGCGAACGAGCTTTAGACGAGTTCTGCAAAAGGTGGGCAAAGCAGCGTTTGTGTCGAGGCAGACTGCCGCCTCAGACTACTCGCCTTTCATGTGGGACTAGTGATGCTGGATGACTAGTTTCAAAGGATCAAGCTCCCACTTCAGGCCTTTGGCGTAATTCAGCTCGTCGACATGCACCAACTTTGCTTCATCCTTCGCCTTGTTGTACTTCCAAAGCAAAGTAGCAATCCGTTTGTTATCGGCTAAGCCCATCTCCTGTCCGAGCTTGTGCTGAGGATGAATGACGCTGAGAAAATATGTGTCTTTCTGCGGCCTGCTCACTCGTCCCCAGATACGGTTCCAAGAAGTGGATATATTGTCTGCAGGCTTTCCGACATACCTGGCTCCGTATTCGTGTGCTGTTTCGAGCGCCCGAAGTTCAAAGTTGGGAGCGTTTGGGTACTGGACGAGATAAGGCACGTTAGTGTGGGAAGCCATTTCTCTCCAGCGTTCGTGTAGACTGGTACGGCGTGTTCTTGTCGGGCTCGGAAAAGCATGTCCAGATCGTCTTTGGTGAGGCGTCTAGCGTCATTGGCCGCGAGGTCAGTCGTGCCGGCTGAAGCGCTGGCGGCGTCACCGGCTGTAGCACCTTTCGAGCTGCCGGCTGCTTCAATGAGATTGACCAGCAAAAGCATAGACATAAAGAGGCAGAAGAGCCGCTTCGACGAAAAGACCAGCATGCTGCGAGATTGGGTCTGGAGGAAACGGCGACGGGCCAAGAAGGTCATCAAGGGCTTCTCAGAGAGCGAACAGTATCGTCGGACATTTGGTACAGACTATTTACTCGTTTGCAAAGCAGCTCTCTTTACAATATCGGAGCCCCACCTCAACTCGCTCCTGGATGGTGGCTCTCTGCATTTAGCGGTGGATAGGTAGTCAAGGGCTGTTGTGCAGCTAGAGCTTCATTGCGACCATTGATGGGCGTCCTTACATTGTCAGCCCCTGATACCGCCGAATGATATAGGTCAGGCTTGTCGCTGGTTCCGTTGATGAGGTCAACCTTGCTAGTCCTGTTCTTCTCGCTCAGCACAACCGGCAGTACACAACCGGTAGCATCCTCAATCAATACAATCCTTCCTAGACAGAGCTAGCTTTCACGCTCAAGGCAACAGAGAAGCGAGCTTCACACTTTTGGAACAAAGCCCAGAACTGTCACATGATTGTATATGAGACTCAAATCTAGAAACGGAGCGCTACCGATCGGGAAGGTGGGCGATGCCTCGTAAAGCAAAAGTCACCGCAAAGGCTTGCGATCTAGACAAACTTGAGAGAATTTATCCCTTTAAGGTCCCACTTCAAGTTGTCGAAGTTCCGGAGCTCATCAACGTGAATCAGTGTCCACTCATTAACACTTGGATTCCACTTGTAGAGCACGGTCGCGATCCGACGTCTTTCGTCAAGCTTCATTTCGCGTCCGAGCTCGGTGTGGGGTGGGATCACGGTATAGAAATAGATGTCCCGATCACCTCCTACTCCAGTTCTGCCGTTCACAAGGTTGAGGGGAAGCCTCCTTGCGCCTGGAAACACTTTTTGGCCTACATACGTGACCCCATACATAGTGGCGGAATCAAGCACCTTGGTATTGAACCTAGGGATGTGTGTGTAGTCTCGAAGAAAGGGCTCCGGAGTGAAAGATTTCCACTCGCTGCCAGCACGATCGTAGATAGGGCGAATGTGCTTGTCCCTGGCAGTTTTGAGCATCTCTTTTTCGATGCGATTCAGCTGTCCTTCGGTGCTTACATATTCATCTTGGAGCCTGAAGCCAGTATATGACTTGGGCTTGCTGCCCCAATTCCCAGCTGAGACTACGCAGATGGCAAGAGGGACAGAGAGGATGAAGAGGTCGAGAAGACGCTTCAAAGAGACGACCATGTTGGAAAGTTGAAGAGACAAGAATGCAAAGCTTCTGAGGGGAACAAGACAGAGACTCGCTCAGCCGTCAGGGGCGCATTTTGTACACTTCGATTCTGCTTCGGTAAACGCGGAGAGAGTCTACATGCTCTGACACGAAACGGGCACTAATCAACGCAGGTAGAAAGCGATCACAAAGGTGTTGACGGCCGTACAGGAGCGACACGAGCGTTGCTTCCGGTCTTGGACAGCTATGTGTTCCCCAAGAGTCTAAAATGAGATGAGATAGGGTCGCTTGTACCAGAAGATGCGAATTGTTGACTCGATCAAATGAGTCAATGTTGCTCGACAGACTCATCCGCAATGCAACGGTAGTATTATAAGTCGATCGTGCGACAGTCTCGTTGAGGTGGTCGTGCGAAAGCGTTAATGATCTCGAGCCTAAAGCAGAGTCAAGGATGCGTACAAAGTCTGAGCACTCATCTAGCTGTTGTTGACTATTGAAACGAAGGTTGAGAGAGAGGGTGCTCACAAACGCTGCAACCGTTGCAGTGGATACTTCGGATGTCACGAGACATCAACGCGTCGTTCAGTCGAGGTACTTGCCCTCTGTGCTCACCTTCGACAATCAGGAAGCCAATCGGTGCTTGAGAGACTGCACATCGGTACTGCTGCAAAGCTACCAATAAAATTAAAATTGCGTCGAGTCACCGAAGATGCATCACACTTTAGCTACTGTGTATGTCACATCGGTCGTCACTTGGGATAGAAGAGGGGTCTCTCTGGTAAGCAGAACAACGAGGCTGTAACGGTGTTTAGGAAAGCGGCGTGAGTCGAGACCTGTGCAGCCGAAGCATTGATCGGGGGACCGGTGCCAGGCGCTTTGTATTGGGAATGCGCTTCAGTGAAGCCACAACACCTTTCTGAACTTGCTGAGTCCCCAGTCAAGGTCTGCATGATACGGAATCTCGTCGATGTGCACCAAGCTTGTCTCGCCTGTCTTGGTGTCGTGTTTCCAGAGCATGCTCGCGGCTCTCTGCTCCCCAGAATTCTCGCCTACCCGCATCTGTTTCCCTAAGGTACCTTCAGGCCGAACTACGCTGTAGAAATAGAGTTGCCTTCTTCCGCCCAACCAGGCTGGCTGTTTCGATAGTTTCTGTTTGCCGACGTAAGTGACTCCTTCGGTCTTAGCCTCCCTGAGTGCTTGAGCTTCCAGGTCCTCAACAGCATATACACTCGAACGTAGTGCAGGCTTTGGGAAACTTCCTTGCCGGTAAAAGGATGCGGCTTGATCGTGATAGCCTTGCTTGAAGGTGACTTTGTGCTGTCGAAGCCTAGCAGTCTTGAGCATGTTGTATTCCGTCTCTGACAGTAAAGGAAAGCCTTGCTCATCCACTTGCCTAGCCGTGGCCGGTGAGCTACTGTCTGCTGCTACGAGCATGGTAATCGAAAAGAGAGTACACAGAGACAAAGCAGCTGCCTGGGTAGGACCATCATTGTGTGAACGTCGCTTGCGTGCTGACGAAGGCGCTTCTTGACTTGTGTAGTAACACGTAGGGAGAAGAAAGTGAGGAGGAGGCAGCTGTTATCGCTCAGCTGTTGCCGGAGAACTCCGTCTCAGACTGTCTTCCTTTTAAGTGCCACTAGCGCTCTGTGCCGCTGGCACCTGCCCACAAAGCAGTGCTTCGAGCCTGATGAACGTCTTAGTGGAAGTGTATGTGGGTCGAAACCCATCCTACATTAATTCACGACGCCCTCACTGGAAGGTAAATGAGGCTCACACATTGCTCTTCTGAAACACACGCTCGGGAAGTGTCTATTCGTGAGGAAGAGCACGATACGCAAGCAACAGTGAAATCAGAAGTATATGCAGTGTCATTACCCTTCAGCGAATGAGCAATCTCCTTGAAGAGTCAAACGGTTTGATGTGTAGCAGAGACTTCATAAGTAAACAAGTCGCGCTCAGGCAGCTCAAAAGCTGCTCTTGTGAGCTGAGTGGATCTATGGGATGATTCTATCGTTCAACGGCATGCCGATGATCTGCTTGCTCAGTGCATAAGCAGCACCTCCCTCAGGTCTTGCATACTGCCCCAGTTCACGCCTGGCCTGTGTTTCAGGGTATCAATGTGAATGACCTTCGGCTCGTCCTTCTCGTGCTTCCAAAGGAGGCTTGCGACTTGATCGTGTTGCAGTCTCATCATCTGCCCTAAGTGGGATCCAGGATGAATTAGGCTGTAGAAGTAGACCTTCTTGCTTCTGAAGGGGAGGACAGAGGAGACAGTTTCGACATGAGTATATTTTCTCGCCTTGCCGTCCGCCGCCGCTTCCCACTGGAGGTTGTTGACGTGGGAGTAGTCGATGTCGGGCTGAACGTTCTTCCATCTATCTCCGTGATCGGTGTGAAGGCTCATTTGCATAAGCTGAGCTTTTTTGAGCATCTCACCGTCGGTCTTAGAGAGGGTGTATGCCGGCGTCGCTGATACACCAAGTGTCAAGGATAAGAAGAGTACGACCAGAAGAGTATAGCGTTGGAGGATGGCGGTCATCTTGATCCGGTTTCAGGAGTAAAGGGCGAGATAGGCTTCTCATGCGGACAAGCAGATCTTGCACTCAATGATTTGCCGTAGACGCAACATGTATGGGAATACTTATATGTTCTTGCCACACTCTCGATACTTCTTTGCTCAGTCAGCAAAGCATGTCCATCAAGAGGCCCACGCTCGCCGAAAGAGTGACCATGGCTAGGGGCGACCATGGCACAAACGTGGGCGAATGAAGCAATGCAGGCCCACTGTCGGTTTCCAATCAGACGGAACAAATATCGCCCATCGTTTGTGCGGCCCTGGCGCCCCTGAAGGTGGGCTCCAACGTCCATTGTAGCTGACCCACACAGCGACAATGATGGACAAAGACAGTGAACCGATCGGCATAGGTGCGTCAGCTCACAAACAACTAGCTAGCAAGTATCACATACTTTTCTGTAAATAATGTATAAATTCGATGGTTAAATTCGTCTGCATTTCGGTACACGTAACGACTCCCTTCGCCTGGTCAGGCTAGCAGGCTTGGTTCGAAGGTCAACACAGCGAGTTGTAGGCAATGCCAGGGACGGGAGTCTATACACGAGCTCGAAAGTGTGAAAGCATAAGCGAGACAGAGGTAGTGGGCAGAGAGGATGACAGTGGGTGTGATGATTGAAAAGGCGTTGGACACGGCAGCATGGGCTGAAAGAAGCGGATATCTGGCTGGCGACCTAGCTGTTTGCAGCTTTTCGCACGAGTCCGAGAGCGGCACTGCTCGCAGAACCATGCAAGCTCGAACCGAAAGCCACAGCCCTTTGGGCTTCTACTCTCGTCCGAAGAGCCAAGGGGAGGCAAGATCCACTAATGACGACTGATGATGTCGCGCAGCGCGGACATTTGCCAATCAAGATTGGGCTGGTGCTCCGTGATTGTGACACCCAACACTTTGGCCTCTCCATTATGGTGTTTCCAGAGCGCACTTGCTATTCTTCCCGGTCCAAGCCCCATATCGTGACCAAGAAGCGTGCCAGGACGAATCAAGCTCGATAAGTAGTAAGTCTCCACAGCGTTTCTAGCGAAAGGACCGATTCCTTGGGTCCCGATGTGACGGAAACGTCCATCAGCGAGCTCTAAAGCCTTCCGTTCAAAATTGGGTACTGCAAAGTACTCGAATTGCTGCGGACGGTTCCATGCATACCCGCTGTCTCTGTACAGCCTCTCCTGCTGAGCTTCGTGCTCGTTGATCATATTACGATCGAAGCTTGAAAGTGGTGGGGCAGCGGAGACGCTGGCAGCAAGGACGGAGAGGATGAATACGAGGCATAAGATCGTACGAGCTGTAAAGGCGTTCATCTTGAAGTCCTTGAGAGATACAGAGCTGATTCCCCGTGGGAGAATTTGATGCGTTCAGACTTGAATCTGAGTGAAAGATCGACGAGCTTATATGCCTTTTGGCATCTGGCGCAATCGCCTCTTTCAAGCTCGCCCTCGAGTACTTTCAGTCTTGCCAGTGACTTCCCACGAGCATCGCTGAATGCCGCCCAGGTCGCAATCGTGTGATATCGGACAACACCGGTAACAATAGCGCTTAACAGTCGTGCTAACGTGGGCAACTATGCAGCTCGCTGTGCTCTTTGCACAGTCACAGAAGCTCGAAAGGGGCAGCTACAGTTCGTAAACGTGTGCTAAGACTCGCGCCGAGCCAGCATTGAACACAAGCGCAACGATGCCGGATTGCATATGAGCTTGTTTCATATATCGTTGTTGTTTGTGAGCAGACAACACGATTTCATACATTCGTTGCAATGTAAGAGCACATTATTTCTCTATTGTCACCAGGGCCACATCAATGCGAAGCAACTTTGTGGCTTTCAATTCACTGCAAGGTGCTCAGTGAGCCCACTTTGCATGCGTTGACGTGGGTACCGAAGGGTCGAGACAAGACCATCGTGGGAGAGAGCCGTTCAATCCTGAGTCAGTGTGAAGAAGGATGAGTACAAAGCTGATCAGCCAGAAAGACAATCGACACGTACAACGGCGCCTGAAGATCAAGATGGGAATACGTACGAAAGCTCCGATCGGGGTCGCTCCCTTCTTGAGATGTTGGTGTCAATGCTCGCGTTGTAGGACACTTTCCAGTACCTCTGGATCCCAGTTCATCTCCGTCTTCCTAATTAACCTGTCAATCGAAACAATCTTGTTTTGACCTTTACTGTGCTTCCACAAGACTGCACCCACCATGCTTTGAGGATGCAATTGGAGCTGACGTGCAACAACTCCATCGTCATAATGGATCAGCGTGACAAAATACGTCTTCTTGTTCCCCGTCAATGATGTGAGAGGACTGTGAACGCCAAGAACCAACACTCCCTTGTCGCGTGCATGCTGCAAGGCCGACTGGTACCATTCGGGGCCGAAGGCGACCACTCGAGGAGAAGAAATATGTTCTCGTGCAAGACCTTGCTTGAAGGAAGGGTCGAATCGTTCGTGCATCTTTAGCCACATGCTTCGGTCTGTCCCTTTGAGATTGACGTAATCGCTTTCAAAGAAGGCAGAAACCAAGGCAGCGCCCAGAAGCAGGAGCAACAAGCGGAAGAGCATCATCTTGGTGTAGTAGGCGGTGTGATTGCCCGTGCTTGCCGGTCGACACTGGAATCGCAGATCGCAAGCTGCTTATATTGTAGCTCGATGCATCTCACTTGGCGTTTTGGGGCTCGTCCTTCCATGCCGACTGGGTGCCCAGCAACCCCTGAATTCGGCTCTTCGCGGCTTCTCGGCATTATTTGGTTCTTAGCACTGCCGTTGCCACGTTCTGTGTGGCGGTAGGCGGGACGGTACTTTGTGGCGTTGACACCGCCCACATGAATCGGTCTACCGTCGGTTGACTGTAACATATTGGCAACATGCCATAATACTGGTTCACAGCGATTTCTTGCTCTCCTTCGGCCTTCGGCGTCTACCACTATCTAAGTGCAAGGAACAGACTTCTCTCAGTTATCTCATCGACCTTGTGTAGATCTGGGAGCAATACCAGATCCCATTCTGCTATCTGTCACGTGTTTGAAGCTGCCGGACGTTCAGACCCTCAATAAGCCGATGTTGTCCTCGCTTTATGAAATGTCCTGCCACTGGCCTCGTGGCGTCCTGTCAGAACCAAACTGTCGGCTCAACGAATATGTTTGCGTGAAAACAGTCATCATTCTACACAGAGTTTGTCGCACACGCCTGGAATATCGCTTCTGTTTGATTTTGGGTTGAGATCAAAGAGCTGTGTTACTGACTCGGATAGCAGCATGTTGCTTAGAAAGCGGTTGACATACGTTACAAAGACGCTCAGAAGCAAAAATCTGACGGGAGCTACGGTTATTGTCGACAGGATCAGCGAGGATTTGTAGGGTACAAAGAAGTGGTGGTACTGCGGCAAGGCAGGGAAGCTAAGATCGGCGCTGTAAAGCCCGCATGACTCCTTCGACTTGTTCCCAAGAAAGGGCAGGGTGAGCCTGCTGACGGGCTGGCCAGGCATCCAGTCGCAGCAAAACTGGACGATGCCCTATAGGCTTGTGCCAGAAAGCATAGATGTCTTTGTGCTCTTCATTGCCTGCGCCGTCATTCAAACGTACATTCATACCCCACTTATGGCCAACATCAGAATTGAACGGAATCTTGGTGGTCGCGTATGCATTTTCATGCTTGCGGTCGTAGGTGACGTGGATGGGTCCGTTTCCTAGCGACTTTGAATGGTCGTACGCTTGACCCGGAGCCAGCGGTTTTCCAGATACGAGATGGGAGTAGTATTCAACACGGCTCTCTGGGTCGATGACCGCTGGCAATAGGCTGTCCCTGATATACGTGATATGGTGTTGCTTGTAGTGCTTCTTGGCATCGCTTGTCAGACTTGGTTGGCTCACAGCGAAAGTCGCAGTCGTAAGGACGGAAATGGATAGTAATAGATGGATGATAATGCGAGTCGAGAGAACCATCGGAGCAACTTGACTGGGCGATGAGCTGGGAAAACGATTGGGGTGCCGTGAAGGAAGTGAGTCGGACTTTTCACTTAATTGACTCTATTTATGGCTTCAATCCAGACAGCAATCTAATGCTACATCGTCTCAAAAGCTCGAAAGACAGATCAGAGGCGGTTCAGGAAAGGGCTTTGCAGCTTGCAAGCAGGCGACAACAGTCCAAAGCGGCTAAAGAGGCACCCTTGAGACGGTTGTTTCTATGATGGCGCTCGTCGCATTGTTTCGGCTGGTTGTCTTCCTACATATCAACACCGATCGTGCAAGCTTGACAACACCGATGCTTTGCTTATCACCATGCCAGCAGCAGTTGCAGGAGGTACATCTCACATAAAGAAGAACGCGGCCTTGAGGCCAACCCAGAAGATTGTGACAGCATTTGAGTGGGCTCGATGCTAGACAATAAGAAGCGTGGTTGCTCGTTGTATCCTTCTGTCAAGCCACGCACAGGTGAGATGTCAGCTCCTCACAAGGAAGGGACCTATGGACATGCGAGTGTCTGGTGTGTCGATGTACAGAACGCATGTCCGACAAAAGCGTTGCCTCGCCACTGGAAAGCCGTTACGTAGGAGAGGAAACCAGTTGCGCTCAATCTTGCCATCCTACAACAACTCATATGAAGCGCTTGCGCCGATGTTGGTGGGCCGATCCACTGGACTTGATCTTTGTGTGGGTTCAACCGCAGAAAGTCTGCTCTAGAGATGCAAGTCCTTCTATTCATCGGCTTTAAGCCATCGAGATACCGATTTTGCGGCGTGGTTCCTGGTTCGCTCTCGCCCATGACAGAGCTTCGTCATCAGACTCAAAGAAATCCCTGTCTACCGAGTTCTGCACTCAAATTGATTCTGTTCGGTGCCTGCGAGTTGACAGAATGCAAGAGTATCCATGGACAGCAAGACACGTATCGGATGGGGCTTGATGTGTGCGTGGCCCAACATTGCGGCCAGCTTTTAAGGTCAATTCAAGTCAGTAGCGTTACTAGTCTCTCGTCGCGCCCTTCGAGATCGAGAAACAGCCCCACAAGAAACAAGATTGCCCTTATGAGACAGGCAAAGTCGATGCTGAGGCGCTCATATTCACAGACGGCCAACTTATTAGAAATAAAGATCAATTCGATAAGGAGCGAAGGAAAGGGGCGAACAAGTAGCTAGCTATGCATATGTATGACATCAACAACACGAATATGTTATACTTCGCTTGATAAGGTTGCACCAACACAATAACATCCGTGTCACATCAACACTCCTCCTCAAACCGCCACAAATATGTATGATGCCGTGTTTAAGCTTTTGTCGGAACTAAATTTTTGTTTATGCAGGGTCCAGCCTTATTTTATGCAGGGTCCAGATTTCGCCAGCCACTGAAAATAGCGTTTGCAGCCGAGCACAACAGAGAAAAACGTCGGATCCTTCAACCCCTGAAGGATTTCATGAATTTGTTGACCACGTTTCTCTTGGGTAGCGATGCCATCAATTCGCTGAAGCTCACGTGGCCCGCAGGGAATATTCCTCCAGGCGGCCAAAGCTCCATGCCAAGTAGCTTGTGACTATTGTGTTCAACCTCCCAAAACAAATAAGCTTGCTTTTCGCCGATGCGGTATGGAGCAATAACTTCGTGGCCAAACGGGATCCGTGCAAGTGCCCAAGCGCGAGCCTTGGTCTCTCGGGAACCAAAAGTGTTCAGAGGTCCATGGCCTGGCTGTTGAGCCAAATTCCAAGCCCTTTCTGCGTCTTCGGAGTTGAGCTCGAGATGGTCAGGATAGGCTGCTCGGTAGCCCACAGAATTATGTTCGTGAGCAAGCTCGATAAATGACTTTGCGGCTAGCCACGACCTCTCCTGAGGTTTGTCGAACTTGCTTGGATCGATCGCATGAGCAAGAGAGATGAAGACACAGGCGCTGATGCCGAAGATACGTAGGAGAGAGAGCATCTCAGCTCAATAGAGGCGAGTTTTGCAAGCGAGGAAGGGGGTAGAAGCCGATGACCAAGTGAGGGAAAGAGCAGCCTACCGAGGGCTAAATGTATCATTTATATCAGTCTACAGCCGCTATCGATCCTTCAGATCCCTGCGATAGACTCGAACCGAGCACGACTAGTCAGCAAGCGTCCACAAGGCCCCTCGATCGGCAGCGTTGAAGGCTCATAGGCTGTTACAACGACTCGGTTGCGAGGGAGCATGCTGGGCTGTATGGTGGGATTTTTCGCTTTGCATTTTTTGTTTGTCTTTTCGTTGATACAGTATTTTACTTTACTAACTTAATTGTTCTTCGGCCACCTTCTGCTCGATTCCTGACATAACCTTTTTTTCTTAATTTTTACTTGTTTTTCCAGTGCTTTTCTTGCAACCACATTTTGACACCTTTAGCCATCGTGTCTTTTTTTTTTTTTTTTTCCTGGAAGCTTTCCTTCTTCCCAAGTCGCGACGGGAAACTACGAGGACGCATTAATTCATTTCTGTATCGCTCGTACAGTAGTTGCGCAAAGCACTTTTTCGAAGCTGGCAGTGCTGGGCAACTTGATCGACTCTGTTCTGCGTAGCGGTCGCCTCTCGGCATCAACACTTGAATGCGGGAATGGGCTGAGATTTGTGCAGAAGAGACGAAAGCAGGCAGCGTGTTTGTTCTTGCCAACGCAACAGATTTTTCGGTCGTTGTCGCAAAGCAGTCATGCAGCCCACCACGGGTGTCAAGGTGACCCATTGCCCATTGGTTGTGACAACAACACTACCAGGAATGCGTGGCTACACGGGCATGAGAGGCTTTGAAGGCGGATGCAGCATTGTATGTGGGTGAGATGATGAACTCAAGTCGAGAGTGCGGCCAACTCCGATTGCCCTTAGGCACTTCCGGTCCGAAACCCGACCGGTCCGCGAGTCTCGGCAACTTGAGGCGTCCCAAGAGTCGACCTCATAGACGGATGTTGAAGCTCATAGACCGCTTGGCTTCAGCATCGAGAGGTGACCTCTGGCTGTTTGGTAAGAACGGATTGCAATACCAAGATGAACAGGCCCACTAATGAAGATCTAAGCGCACGAGAGCTCTCGAGTTTCGCCACGAAGCTATTCAGGAATAGTGCTGGGATCCCAGGCTGATTGTCATACTCGGGTCACGCGAGCAGGTGGAACCGATGATCGCTTCTATGGCTCGATTACCGTTCTGTGTATGGCCAAGACAACAGCCTCGTATGTCATTCGCTTTGGCTGCAACCGCCGCACGACCATGTACCGTAGGCCACGTCGCTCTCCGTTCCAGAGCTTGAGGCTGTGACAACTTTCTAAGCAGAAGATGCGAGGCTTCGCTGCACATGAACTTTCCAAGCCTGCGAAGGAAGTATGATCGACTTTGTGCTTGAGCTTCGATTGCCAAGAAGAAACCGAAGCCTCTCAAAACCATAAAAGCTGATACTGATTGGCCTTTCTTGATCGACCGTCTCGTATCCTCTCATCCTTTCCCTCCATCGCGTGACCCTCCTCTTCACATCTCGTAGCTCAAGTCAAGGTTTGCATTCGTCCTGCGGCATGAAAGATAGTATGTACAGACCTGTGCAGCTATGTGTGCTCCTCGGCTTGTTGGCCATGGTGGTCACTGGTGTTCCGACATTTGACAACCAAGGACACGCCTCTGCTCCTGATTTGTCGCCGACTGAGCGTTTGGGTCACCGCGACGGTTCTGTCCATCCTCCCTTCTGGCGACGTCAGGCGAGCAGCTCGGACTCTTGGGAGCCTGACGCCGAGGAGAAAGCCGGGAGAACCATCTCGGGTCCTCGACGAGGTCCGGAGGGTACCACTAGGACCCGAGCTATCATTCCCGCTTTCAAAGATGTCTCAGGCGTCATCTGGGGACCGTATAAACTCAACTCCAAGAAGTTTCAGCTGATATGGTACCCGTTGGAAATGGAGCGACTGAAACACCTCTACCAGCCCGACGGCACGATTCCAGCGACCATCGACGAGCCTGTACCAGGCCAGCCGTTCCGACTGCAGGTGCGGCCCATTAGCTTCCGTCCCGAACCAGAAGTTCTTAAGCACATCCGATCGACCATTTGGAACACGCTTACGGATCAAGGGATCAGCGCGAAGCCTATCGACTCCAAGAACAAGTTTTTCCGCGAGGGAATGTACCTATGGCCGCCTTTGACCCACACAAAGTCGGTTCTTCAAATGCCCGAGGCACTCCTGTCGAATCGCATCTCCGTTGCTCCTGGAAATCGCTTTCGTACGATGCGTGCCAAGAACATCTATCAGTTTACAGTTCCTTCTTCCGCTGGAGACAGACATATCATCATGACTCCAGCTGTGACCGAGGTCTGGACAACCAGCACGGGAGGAGACTCAGATCTGTGGCTCTTCTACGAAGGCAGAAAGCTTCACGATGGGATCCAATCCTACAGAGGCAAGAGGTTGACAAGCAACGTGATAGGCAAAAAGACCATGGCCTTTCTTGGCGCCATGTTTTTGCCGAGTTCAGCACACGAAACGCTGCTCAGAGCCAAGGTAATTTCAACTTTCGCTGCTTGACAGATCATGACGCACTGGTCTAGCTCGTCGACTGCGGTTCGCGCCTGTATGTTACCACCTCCCTTTCAGCGCCACCTGATCCCTTCATCCAAGTGACACCTAGTCGCCACGGCTTGTATTTGCAGAGAATGTAGTCTCTGTCTTTCCACTTAGTATGATGTAGGTCCGACGTCAAACAAACACCGTAATTGTGCTCCTATCGATGCGATTCTTTGTTGCTACAACTGACACTCATAACACCTGCCTGACTTCACGGTCTGGTATCCAGTAGCGACTGCCGTCGACGCTCACAATGTATCATGCATCAGCGCTGACCTTTGTACTAGCTAGGAGGAAGGCGAACAAAGGACCGAGTGCCCCTTTTGCGGCAAGGTTGCAGCCAAGAAGGCTCTTTGTGACCGCAGCCTTGATCGAGCAGTTGTCTCAATGTTGATGAAGTTGCCACACAACGGGGACTTCATCGCGACACTTGTGTGATCAAAATTATGGACAGTACGTCTTCTTGCTCGGGCACCCACCGGCCCTTGATACGCCTGTGAAGTGCTGCAAGTGCTCCTGATTCGCACACAAAGATCAAAGTCAACCTCGAAATGAGTCTGGGAATCAGCACAACAGGTCTCTTGTGGGCTTAGTCGGAATCGGGAGCGCATCCTGCACACGAGAAGCGAGGCCCACCGCTTCTGACATGCGTTGAGTACTAAGTTATCGATCGACTCTGACAACAAGCTCAGAGGGTTAAGCAGTCTTACATCGTTGTGCTGCAAGCTCAAGTATGCGAGCCTTCCCATTTTGCAAGGGCATAAATACTGCCATGGCGGACTCTGACTCAGACCAGACAGCACCGATACACAAGACCGGTCGAGTGCACCTTTCCACATTGCTTTCTTGCCAAGATGATTCAAGCGTGGATCTACTTCTATTTGACCTTGATATCCATGGTAGGCTTGGTACTATCGGCTCCAATGGATCCCAGGAACTCAAATGTACCATTCTCACAATTCGTTCCTGCGTGGGAAGAGCACGACTATCGACCCTATCCGCCTCAACTTCCTCGTCCAGCTTCACCGCAGTACTGGCATAATCAGCCTACTGTCCACCAATCCATGCCAAGTCCTCCTGCAGCGAGCAGCGATGGCTCCGGGACCTCTTCACCGCAGACAGCACAAAACATCGGCACGATGAGCGAGTACGAACATGTGGGCACTTCAAGCCATCATCCCGAGCTTACCAACGCATTTGCTCCTGGAGCCGGGTCTAGTCTTCGCCAGCAACCAGCTGCAAAAGAGTCCATCTCCTTCACGGACCATTTAGGCTACAAATGGGGCCCCTATGACATCGGCGACAAAATGTTCGCATTGCAGTCATACCCGCTCCATTGGCAAGGCTTTCAACATCTTCACGCCAACCCAGACACATACCCGACCAACTTCAGAGGCTTTGTTTCAAGAGGCAGACTACCCATCAATGGCTTGACATTTTTACCGGAGCCTGAGCTTTTGCGAGCGATACAGCAACGCCTTACAGGACGCCTTCGAGACCTTGAGTTGCCCCCTCAGCGGGTGTTTCCAAATTTCGATCTGCGCGAGGCACAATTCTTGTGGCCGCCCGTAGAGCGAAGGCAGGGCGAAGGGGACCTGCAAATGCCGGCAGACGTTTTGAATCCTCGCATCCATAAGGCTTTGAAGGACAGGAACCGGCACGAAGGCAAGGTCTCGAGCTTGTATCACCTTGCTGTCCTTCTTCCTGATGGGCGGGTGCGACACATTGCAGCCATGCCAACAAGCGTTGGTAATTGGGCTCCCACATCGCGGACAATGACAAGCTCGAATTTGTGGTTCTTCTTTGAAGGTAGAGAGCCAATCAATGGTCGAGGTTTTAGAAAGCGAATGGCCTTCCTGGGTGCTATGTTCCTTCCAAGGGACAGTGCGAAGCGCTTACTGGATAGTGGAGACCTGACCATGGTTTTTAATCATCTAGCCTAGTTGTCCCTCAGCCTCGGGCACTACGGTTCTCGCCACCCTTCCTTTGCGAACTACTTTTTTGTAAAGCACCCGTGACTCACATCTGATTACCTGAATTCAGAGCTACGATACCGATCTCCAGCCTACCGAGCTGTAATGTGACCCTGCGCTCATCCTCTCTCACTACAATCTGCTGCTCTGCTGTCTTCAGAGACTAGCTGTCTGTTTGAACGATACTTGACTTCATTTCGAAGAGGTCAAACGGCACTTGTTGTTGGGCGTTCAACAACATGTGAGTCGAAGCTTGGCTTGCGCAGTGTGCGTGGACAGAGCACAGCGTCCATAAAGGCTTGCGTAGAAATAAAGTGATCATCGTTCCGCTCAGTGAACTTGTTCACGCAGGCACTGAGAAATTGAAGCCATCAGACAGACAGCCGTTTGGTCAGACGACAGTCACTCGTTCGCAGACCAGAAGCACGGCCACATCTCTCACAGTGCTCGGACCGATGTGAACCAAAAACCGCGCTCGATTCGCACGCCTCGTGTTTAAAGTTTCGATTTCATGTGCTCGCCGTTGGTGGGCAGTACTGTGCGTGATTGATGGGACTTTTGCGTTCGTTGTCTGAGCCACTTCAGGGCGTTGCCATGAACAAAATCGCGCTGTCGACGTGGACGGTCTGAGATCTTCGTTGCTCAAACAGAGCAGTGGACCTGTTGCGCAAAGACAGCGGCCGTAAGAGCCTCGTCCAAGGAGAGTTCCGTCAAGGTGGTGGCAAGGGTTGGACTCTTTCTTCACGCTCACAGCGAGCATCATCTGAGACCACGGTGACCGATAATCACGCATTTTTTGCTTCAGCTAAGGATGCTCGTCCTACTATCAATAATGGCCTTTTGGGCAGGCTGGGTGCAAGCAATGGACGATGCGTCGTTTGGTGGCATACCGCAAAGAGCCATGCTTCCTGTCTGGGAGCATGACAGTAGATACGCCCTGAGCCCATCAGAACACCAGCCTGCTTCGACAAACCAACCCCGTCTCGAAGCTGGTGCTGATCCGTTGATGGAAGAGCAACTGAAGCGCAACCTTGACTGGAACACACAGTCAATCATACCTCTGCCATCCCAGAGTCGTTTCGTTGTCATCAATGAAGCTGTTCCGAATCTCAGTCCTCAGCCTTGGCGCAGGATGTCCGAGGCTGGTTCGAGTCGGAACCTGTATGGCACGACGCTCGAGATCCCTGCTTTTCACACAAACAGAAAGTGGGGCCCCTTCCCCATCGGAAACGAACGCTTCGAGCCGAAGGGCTACCCTGTCAAGATCAATGTCTTTCAGCATCTTTACGCCTTGCCTAACGTCAGAGATGCAGACTATCAAACTTTCTTGGCTACAGATGCGGACGCTGCGTCGCGCCATACCTTTCCTACCAGAGGCAGCTTGTATTATCCAGAGCCACAGAGACTACTCGAGATCCAGGCCACGATCTGGGACACGCTTCGAAATGCTGGTAGGCAGGCTCGGCAGCTTCAAGATGGTCTCAGTGAGGGCCAATGGCTGTGGCCGCCCACCGAGATAGCTGCAAACAATGCAGGACTCAATCTGCCTGCTCAGCTACTAGTTCAACGCTATCGTCGAATGCCTGCAGAGCGATGGAACAGACACATGCTTCCCGATGCAAAACTATTTCACCTCGATGTCCCTTCCATTTTTTCAAACAAGCAGATCCTAATGATGGAAGGTCGGACGCACGATCACATTTCCTTTCCTTTTGATCCACCTGATTCACAGCTTTGGTTCTTCTTTCAGGGTGTACAGCAAGGACGAGAACGCAAGATCGCTTTTCTCGGTGCTTCCTTCCTACCAAATGAAGCCAATCAAGTTCTTCTCGATGCTAGGACCATCCGTCCGGCTTTCGAGGAGGCCCTGCGCTCGTTGAGCTCTCAGCCACGCTGATATTGCAACGCTGTCATGAGGATATTCGATCAGCAATATTTCATGGTCTCCAACCCATCCTTTCGACGCGCTCATTCTTATCACCCATAGCCATTCGTACGAGACAATGCACAATCTCTCGAAAGCTAGTCTTGAAGCCCACCTCTTCAGATGTCTGTGTGGCTTCTGACGGTCCCAATCTGCGAACCTTGACTGTGCCAGCTCACGTTGAAGAGGTGATGGGCTGCTGTGGGTGGGGCACGGCAGGACCTGAGACCACCTTTGTTGCCTCAAATGACGTCGTTGCTTCGCAAAAGCACTGTGTGGGAGGGCCAAACAGGCTCGCTCCTATACAGCAATACTCATGTAGCACTAATTGAGCTGCCAACGCCCGTCTCGGACCGCAATTTGATGAGCGTTTAGCCCCTGAGTGAGGCACACGCTCAATACGCAGGCCTGACCTGATGCAACTGAATCGCATGCAATCCGGTGTCACGGATCGCACGTAGTTCTCGCTGAGGTCATTTGTGCTATATGAGAGAGTTGTCAATTCACACGCAACGTAACCATGTGGGGTCCCAGGTCAATGCCCACATCCGTTGCCGATACGGTGCTGGATCATACCGTGCATTGTCTTTCACGTGTGGCAGATGAGACATCTTTCGTTCGTTGCAAGAGCTTATTCGCATTGCTGATCGCGAATGCAAAGCCTCCTCTAGTGCCAGCGCAGTGGGTTGAGAAGGTACAGTGAGTGAGTAATCGCTATATAGGCTTCACCCCTCCCGATGTTTCTGCTTGTCTTGCACGCTTCCCGCAAGACCACGTACAGACTAGCCAGCTATCCCCTTGCCATGTGTCTCAAGCGTCTGCTTGCAGGCCTTTGCCTCCTAGCGGCACTTCCAGCTGCATGTGCTCGACCTATGGAGGACCGACCGTATTGGAATATACCGCAAAGGGCCATGCTTCCTGTCTGGGAGCACGACAGCAGATATGCCCTGCCACAAGCAGAGCAGCAGTCGAACGCTGGTATAATCCCTCACTCTCAAGTTGGCAGAGACACCGGTACCATTGCTGCAGCCTTCGACTCTAGGCCTTGGTTTCATCAAGCAGAATCCAGCACCAGCACGCCTCAAGAGAGTCAGGATAGGCCTGAGATTCCGGCATTCAGGACCGATCGAAACTGGGGACCCTTCCCGGTAGGGAACAAAGACTTTGAGCCAAAAGGCTTCCAAAAAGTTGAAATGGATGAATTCAAGCATCTGTACGAAGATTCGCGCGACGTCAGAGATGCTGACTTCGAAAAGTTTCTGAAGAATCGCGGAGGAATCAGATCCCAAAACCCGGTTCGATTCTTGCACGCTTGGGGACCTCTCTTCTACCCAGAGCCCAAAAGGCTAGACGAGATTCAGAACACAATCTGGTCTACGCTGCGAAGCTTTAGAAGGCAGCCGAGCGCCTTGCAAGGTGGTCTTAGTGAAGGCCAATGGCTCTGGCCACCCACTGAAATCGACCTAAATGGGGCAGTGAACGTGCCAATCCGCAAGTTGTACCATTATCGCCGCTTGCCAAACCAGAAATGGCCTTATCACACGCTCACGGAACCCAAGATGTTCACTTTGACGTTACCGTCTCCTGAGGGTCAACGGAAGATTCTGATGATACAGGTACCAGCTTCGTACCACATCTCACTGCCAACGAGACCGGTTCATTCTAGGATGTGGCTCTTCTTCCAAGGAGTCGAGCATGCCGACAGGAAGAAGCTGGCCCTTCTTGGAGCTTCGTTTCTTCCTGCAGATGCGAGCAAAATACTTGGTGATGCACACACCATCAGACCAGCTTTTGAAGAAGCCCTGCGTACAGCGCACTAGAGACGACAGCCTACAAGTTTGGGTCGCGTAAGGTGTGATCCTTCTCAGGATAGGTTCTCCTTGCCGGTCCTACATCGTTGAGTGTTATTCACTACTTCCAGCCATACTTTGATCTTAATCAAGCAATTCTATGTCTGCTTCTATTGCTCGCAAATGCCGCCGCAATTGTTTTTGAGTGATCCGCCGAAGACATTCTTCGAGCTGAACGGCAGCCTATGTACAGCTCGCAAAGATATGAATGCGAAGGCTATTACTTAGTTCACCGCTTTGACACCGCAAATTTCGTGACGACATTAGTTGGTGGGACATCTCATTCTACTGTACCACTTCTGAGCGAGTCGAGTCGAGCTTCGATTCCTTTGGTTGCAGTGTAGACTAGGTAGTTCATTCGGAGGAGTAAGATGCTGCAAAGAGAGGTTAAGCTTTGAACAAGTAAACGCGCAATGAATTTGTGATCAGCCATGTACCGCTCAATGCGTGCTCCTTCACAGCATTTCGTCCACAAGCCACAAAGTCTACTCGAAGGTTTTATTAATTGATCGCCAATCTCCAACCTTTGTTCCTTCTCCTTCTTCGCACCATCTGGCCATACAACCCATTCTTTCTCGTCACGTCAGCATGAAGGTGCAGCCCGTAGTAGCTTACATTGTTTTGGTAACAAGCTGCGTCCTCGCAGCAGGCAGACCACGATGGATGGGTATTCCAATTGATGAGCTGCAGACTGTCCAGAACCAGCCGCAAAACTTACCCCGTCAGCCCATTCCTCAAGAACCGAGCTATCCGGTGACAAACATCAGGCAGACAGGCGTCCGGCACTGGTCCCATTCGTACCCACAAGTGAGCGAGCATCGAACGACAGATTCTCCACCTGGGGTTGATGCGGCAAGTAGCGGCCAGAGAGCAGTCTTCGATCTTAATGCTCCACCTCCTGGAGACATCGCAAGCACATCACAGACCACAGATCCGCAGTCCTTGAAGCCTACCAAAACTGGGCGACGGAGAGCTCCTGATGGTTTGGGAGAATTTGCAATGCGTTCTTATCCCTTAGATACTACTTCCCTGCGTCACTTTTACGACAATGATCATCTGGTCCCACTCGATTTCGAAACGTTCATGACCAAATACGGATTCCACACAGAAGGCATGCTTTACCGTCCGGAGCCAGCGGTCCTAGAAGCAACTCGTGAGACGATCGGGGGGCATCTGAAGGCAATAGAAAGGCGGTTTTTGCGCGTCAGCGGTGACGTTGAGCTGATGCAAGGCGATTTTCTTTGGCCGCCTGTACAGGACAAGACCGGGTCCGGAAGGCTCCATTTCCCGGCCAAGTCCCTCGGCAAACGCTTTCGTCAATTGATCACCAACCGGCTTGGCACAAACACAGTCCAACGACCCAATATGTTCAAGCTGGGAGTGTCTGTCGATGGACGCGTTAGGCACATCATGATGACACCAGCGCAGCCTGGCTCCTTCGTCGGCCGACATCGACTTATCGATTCAGATCTGTGGCTTTTCTTCGAGGCGTTCCAGGCACCAGCGCGCTTTGGACTTGCGTACAGGCGACCGTTAGCCTTCTTAGGTGCTTCGTTTCTTCCGAAGAAAATCCAAGAGCCTTTCTTAGCTATCGGAGCCTTCAAACCTGCTTTTTCAGAGCTCAAGTAGATCGAGCCGCAGCGTGCTTTGAAGCATAGGCACCGGTGATTCAACCTCTTCAATCAATTCAATGCTTTGAGCTGAATGTTTGCTTCGGTGTTCTTCAAGGCCTGTGTGAAGTCACTTCTCCTACCACGGTCCTGGCATCAGCTGTGTGAATAATCACGGCCATATCCGATGTACACGTATGTGGAAGCTTTCTCAAGCCACCTGCATCTCGAGGCTGCTCCGAGCTTCCTGGTGGACACCGCAGGCCGACACCTAGTCACCATCAGCATTGCAACAGCAGTTCACTTGCCTGGACTTCACCTTTGTGTGTGACATCCGTGGGAGTTTCAGCCTCACTTTCGCATGCGCAATGAACCTTGTCCTCTTTACGAGGTCATCAAGCAGAAGATTGACACCGTGAGCGCAAGTAAAGCTGTAGCGATGCTTGACCCATTTGTACTCGTTCTTACGCCAATCTGGTGTATATGGCTACATAAGGCGTCGCTGAATCGAGACCTGCAATCAGTCAGGGCTCTCGAGTGTCGACGTGTCCAGCCGTTGTTCTGCAGAGAATCTATCTGTCGAGCAATATGGTCAGGCTGATGCTGCCAGCAGCCTTTCTTCTCCTCCTGTCGATCTTTGCTACGGCCACGCAGGCAACGGGCAATACTGACGAGTCGGAGACCTCGACAACAACACTCGAGCTGTTTCCCAATCCTGATCATGTCCTATCTCAGGCTAGTACATCAGCAAGTGGCTCGGCAGCTGGAAATTCTGTCGCTAGAGACTCAGCGACAGCCGCTCACTCTACCACCCTGACTTCTCAGCTGGTCGACGGTAGCGCTTCTAACGCAGATCCAACCAGCTCGACAGAGCCTTTGACTGCCGAGCCTCTGACTACCTTGCAGCCTTCGCGGTATGCAGCTGTCGCGAGTCTTCGCCATTATAAAACTTTCCTTCCACAGACATATCAACTTGATACTCCGGTCTTCCAGCACCTGTACAGTGGGCCGACTTCGCACTATCTTGAGCCAGCCAACTTTGAGACGTTCCTAGACGGCCAAACGTTGAAATTCCGGGGAATGATCTTTCGACCTGAACCATCTCTGCTAACTTCGATCAAGGAACGGATCTGGAGTCAGCTTAAGAACTACAACTTCTACCCTGAGCGCGTTGACATGGACCCTCTGTCTCACGAGATCAATCAAGGTGAATATCTTTGGCCAGCTGTCACGAACTCCAAAGATGTACCTAACGGGCTCGAGATTCCCCAAGAGATACTCACAAATCGTCTACGTCGATCGATCCCATCTCGTTTTCGAACGCATTCACACCTTGCACCCAATCTGTTTCATCTACACTTCCTTCGAGCGGAGAACTCAGGCATATTCTAACGTTCCCTGTCCGACCTGGTGACTTCATAGAGCAGACATGGGCACCGGGCAACTCGGACTTCTGGATCTTCTTCGAAGGCATGAAGACTCCGAGAAGGGTCACGGATGGAGGCAGGCAAATCGTCCTTGGGAGGTATGTTCCTCCCTGTACACGCCCACATGCCGCTCATGGCTGCTCAGACGATGAAGCCGGCTTTTCCAAGCATACTAGAGCTTCCACGTCCTTGACTTCCTTGGCGTTCTTGGCCATTCACAGCGAGTGCGAGGCGCTCGTAAGAAGGCTTGTTGTCCACTCGGCATCCCCGGTTCGTTATCTCTCCTCGTGCAATCCACTTACGTTTGTTTCAACCCACCAGTTTTAGCAAGATAAGCTTGAAAGCATTTTCGATACTCGCTAGAGGCGATAGTTCGAAAAGCCGTGTGATCGTAAGGGCTTCGCACACCTTGTGAGGAGCTCTTGGCTGAGGTGATCATAGTCACTCTGCACTGGACAACGCCGTGTCAGTGCTGATATTATAACAATGAAAGCAATTGAAGCTCAGGCACTTCATTCATGCAGATTGCATCGATGTCGGATCCACTATTGCTATGCATGAAGCTCGAGCACTTCATTGATATCATCTGCATCGAGATCGAGTCCACCAGTACTTTCATATAGCCCGGCACGTTGAAGCTACGTCAGCAGGTCAAAACACGAAGGGACAGAGCGAGTGGCCTCGTCAAGCGATCTTCCCTGAATTAAACCCCTCGAGGACTGTATCCCATTTAAAGTGCGCATCCTTGCCGACTCCTCTACAGAGCACCTCTGTCAATTCATCCAGATCGTCATCCTGGCCTCTCGACAACCATCGAGCCTCACAATGACGCTGAGGAGGCTCTCAGCTTGCTTGCTGCTTTTCGTGGCAGCTTTGATCCAGTATACGCATGCTACAGACAGATCTATATGGACGGGCATCCCGCGACCCGGGCCAGACACGTTCTCAAACGTCGCACCAACCTATGTGGTGCCTTCTTCGCGGGCGCAAACCCAGATTCAATCTATCGTTGATCAGAGACCTATTGTCAAACAGCCGAACTACAACCACTATCCTGCTGCAGCTGACATGTTACTCGAAGCTGGCCCAAGTCAAGGTCCAGCGGAACACCTGCAGGTGGCTCCGATTCAACAAAATGCGCACAACGCGAAGAAGGCTGATCGAGCTGTGAGGTTGAAAGAGTACACTTTCAAGCTGCAGACATATCCGCTCGACACCGCTGAGTTCCGACACCTATACTTATCGAAAGCTTACGTGCCAAGTAACTTTGAAAGTCGGCTTGTTGGGAACAAGCTTGCAGTAAGAGGATCGGTGTTCAGGCCAGAGCCCGAGCTGCTCAAGGCTATCAAGAACAAGTTGGGTCATCATCTTTTTGGCAGCCACCTTCCACCAAAGCCTATCAACGCGCAAACACCCGACGTTCGTCAAGGTAATTTCCTCTTGCCATCAGTCTCTCCATCTCGCTGGATCATCAACGGACTAGACGTCAAGTCGTCCCTAATGAGCAAAGGTGTGCGAGCATCCACCAGGAACCGTCTCAAAACTCACTCGGCTCAAACGCCAAAGCTTTATCACATGGAAGTTGAAGTCGATGGCAAAGCTAGACACGTCCTCGCAATCCCTGTGCGCCCTGAAGACTATCTGGGCGAGAACAATCTTCCTATCGACTCCGATCTCTGGATCTTCACTGAGAGTCTAGACCCTGTAGCGCGCCAATACGCAAGTAGGCCAAAGTTGGCGCTTTTGGGCGGAACATTTCTACCTTGGACGGGGAAAAGAAGCATGCTTGAAGCTGGACTCATCCGTCCGGCGTTTCCTCAGCTTCTCGAACTCGCTCATGCTTGACCTACCTCTTTAATTAACACTCTATGAGCTTGAAGGACGTGTCCTCGACGTTCGAATGCATGCCTTTCATCACCGTGATCGCTCATCTGTGTAAAGGCGTGCTCTGTGCTGACGCTATGCTATTCAGAAGAAACGTTCCACACTTTTGCCTCCCGGTTTCGCTTGACTGGCATCGTCGGGTGGGCCCCTCATCCCAAAACGTCACAACATACTGAGCTGCTCCACCGACTTCGGTTGCTCGACAAATTACTGACTAAGTGGGTTCTTGCAGAAAGCAAAGAAGTCGCCACCAAATGCAGCCTTTTTGGTTGCTACTCCGATCTACGGTGACGACTTGTCACCTTCAATGAAGCAGCAGCCCCTGTCGAGCAGCCGCTCAGATCAGCTGCAGCTCGAAGATGACGTGGGCAAATTCGAGCAACGAGTCAAGTCAGGGCTGAGGGTTGCCTCGTTTGGTTCATCGCAGAACAAAAAGAGGATTCGTTCCAGAAGAAGGATGCTTTCTGCTACGCCAACCAGACGAAGGCTACTAAGCATCATTTCCATCACAAGTCAGGCAGAGTCAAGATGCCAAAACTTCCGCTGAGCATAGCACTCGGCACAGTGCTGATAGCGGGCTGCATCGGCGCCCCAACCAGCTCTAGCGAGGAAGGAGACTCCGACTACAGACTATTTTCATCAGGCAGACCGGATCTTTCTTCGCGTCTCGAGCGACTCAAGATCGATACCACCCAGCGGTACGATCCGGAGTTGCAATACCACCACGCAGCCCTTCCTCCCAGTCCGCAGCCTATTGAGCCACTTGCTTGGTACGACTCCCGCATGCGACCCTTGTTTTCGCCTCCTGCTGTTGGAAACCAGGTTGCTCTCGTCCCTATGTACCCTTTCCAAGTCGTCCCTGGGATGCAGCATGGGCACGTTCTTGGGCACGCTCCAGAGCCATCCTTCGCCCAAGTCCTTGTCACAGCTCAACCTCCACCCCAACCCACCTATTCAGTACACCCCGACACTAAGCTGCCAGTGAGTGAGCTGGTAGCCCCTACGCCCTCGCGAGATGGAGCTCTTCGATACACGATTCCACGATTCGCATTGAGAGACGGAAGACAGTTTGGTCCGCTTCAAGTGGGAAAGGACAAGTTCCAGATAGCTGCCTACCCGCTAGACATTCCCGTCCTCCGTCACCTGTATCAGTACGATCAGCTCATTTTTGCCAACTTCGAAGATTTCGTCCTTGGCGACAAGAACAAGGCTAGCTACCGAAACTTTCACGGAGTTTATCGACCCGAGCCGAAGATCTTGGATGACATTCATCGCGCCATCCGGGCGCACATGTCGTTTGGCGGACTAACCCCACAGCGTGTCAGTCCAGATCACGATCTGATGGAAGGCCAGCTTCTGTGGCCACCAGCTCATATCATACCCAAGCAGCTCCAAAGCGAAGAGGTCCGTCGGCTGACACTCACCCGCAATCTACGTGATGACCTCAGGAAGGCTGTCTTGACGCAGATCTCTGCGCATCAGAGGGACTTTTCGAAGGTTTATCATCTTGAGATCGTCTCGAACCAAGGAAAAAGGCATATCATGATGACTACTCTACCTTATCAGACATACACCCAGCTCGCAAATGGCCAAGCTACCAATTTGGACTTTTGGGTCTTTCATGAAGGCATCCAACCGGCAGGAGAGAATAGACAGCCAATGGTGGCTTTGCTAGGTGGCGCCTTCCTGTCGAAAGAGACCAAAGAGGCGCTACTTTCGTCCTTGCGTATGCGACCTGCCTGGACCACTACCGTTCGATTCTGACGTTGCTGCTGGACGCTGCAATTCGCTCTGCTGGCTGCCTGAGAAGCAGACCCCTTGTGCTTCGAACGAACCTGAAAGTGAACCTGAAAGTACAGCGTAGCCCACTTTCACCCTGCCTTAGGGGCGTTGTGCGTCTTGTGCAAATGTATTGTGATCACTGTCTTTGATCAAGTATATCACTGTGCAGCTGCTTCGCTTTGTGCTTCAGTAGACCGACAAGAGTGTCGTTCGTGTCTCGTCTGTGCGTCCCGTCTGTCTACCTACAATAGTGTTGTCACTCGATTGCATGGCTGGCAGGAGATGGTGGTCAGCCAAGCACGATGCTTTCCTACCCGTCTTGACGATCCAACAAGCGTTCATTATCGATCTGACTCTGCTGCAGTACAGCCCATAGCACCAGGCACATCTGAACAACTTTCTGCCGACGCATTCGGCTCTCCATCTGCCGAGCGTCAAGCTTCAATTGGTGGCACCGCTTCTGGTGCTTGGGGCGCTCGAGCAAACGAAGCAATCGCATGGGGTCACACCCCATACCAGACACTCATCGATCAATTTGGACGCGAAGATCCAGCCATCATGTTGTGGTATGCAGGATATCCATTTCACGCTCCTACAAAGGAGCTAACAGATGGATCATTGACTGCCGGAAGTGGCTGGCGAGTCAACGAGGAATTATCCGGCGTAATCCATCTCGATGCGGTCAAGTTGCGAGATGGTCGAGAGTATGGACCTCTGGAGGTGGGTTACTATCGGAGTCAACCCGTGACTTACCCGCTCGACATTCCGTTCTTCAAGCACCTCTGCGAGAACGACCATCTCGTTCCGGCCAATTTCGAAGACCGTAGCGAGCAACACCGCTTTCTGGGCGACGAGATTATCTACCGACCCGAGCCTCAGATACTCGACGCCATTCACCAGACTATTGCTTGTCAAATGGTAGCACACAGAATGAAGCCGATGCCTGTATGGAGTGACAGGGACAACAGGCGCATGAACCATGTATCAAGCTTGGAAGAAGGCGAAGATCTCTGGCCGCCAGTCCAAGTCTTGCAGGATAAGAGTGGGCTTGGTGTGAACAAAGATGTACCTCGACAAAATCTTCCCAACAGAATCACTAGGCTTCTGCCCGCAAGACGAGGACGGACGCATTCCACTCTCTTCCATCTAGGCGTTGCCACAACAGCGGGGGAGAGGCACATCTTGATGGTTCCAGCACATTCTTGGTGGAGAGATGTGATGACGGAGCGTGAGCCACAAAATTCGCAGCTTTGGTTGTTCTTCGAAGGAGTGGTAGGGCAACACCTGGGAGGCGATGGATACAGACTAGCTTATTTGGGAGCGATGGATCTTCCAAGGGAGGCAACTCAGGTGCTGTATGATGCGGGAACCGTTAGGGCAGCGTTGCCAATGCTGTTGCACGGGCGTCGGTGATTCCTTGCATCGTGTCTGTACTTCAATTCTGCTTTAGCCTCGCCTGGATTGACTTTTTGGGGCACTTGCTAGAAGAGAGCTATCGCTGTCTCACTGTCTGTATCAGATGGAGATAGGCGCTGCAAGGTACAAACAGGTTCTAGATTCCAACCTTGATAGCTTGGAGCGGGGACTTGATAAGGATAAGGATATGTCGAGGCGAGGTACAGCGAAATCCCGAGTTCTTTTTCGAAAAGCAAACACGTGGGCTCTGCCGTTCCGCTGTCTGCTGCACTAAATTTCCCCGATTCTTGCGAAATTCCAAAAAAGTAAGCTCCGATTTATCTTTAATTGGACCCTGCGTGGGAAAAGCGCGGCAATCGAATTGCCGCCGCTGCTGCCGAGGCGCTCGAATTGTGGATTCTCACGTTGCTTGATTTCGTAACACCATCTCCACACCACCAACAACATCATCGATACACCTTCGCAAATCGCAGCTGAAACACCTTCTTGCGATGCTTTCAACACATACATCAGCAAAAGTGCTAAATTGCTCATAGCAGCGTCGACATTCGACAACAACATACAACAGTATGGCCGACCACGAAACATCTGTGTCGCCTGCTGAGCGACCGGCTTTGTTGCCAGCTGCCTCGTCGTTGCAACCCACGCATATCACCTCGCATCTTCCACCACTCAAGTCGTTGCAAAGTCACAATCACTCTGCAAGTCGTGACAGGTCGCCGTTTCGACGTCGAAAAGACATTACACCACCGTCAGAGAAACCACCTGCACAGCCCGCATACAAACATAGAGGTCTACCCAACACAAACACTCTTCAGACTTTCCTCACTGTCACTGACGTACCACACTTCGGCCATGCTGTCCATTACAACACTCATCATCACTTTCATCGACATGACAGCGGAGATGGACCAGCGCACAGTGCAGACCTGGGTCACGGATGGAGGGTGCGCAAAACACCGATCTTTTCCGGTCTTCTCGCCCCTTTCTCCATCGTACTCGAAGTGCCAGGTTTGACGTCCAAATGGTACGCCAAGATCGATGCAGACGGTATTGTGGAACGATACATCGATAATCCGCCTATCCTAACCGTTGGACTCGCCATCTCGCTTAGTGCGGCAGTCGTGGCCAACGCAGCGATCATCTTTCGATTTCTCGAGTTCTTGAAACCGAGAGCAAGTATTGCGCTTGCCATTGCGGGTTTCGCTCTTCACGACATCATCAATGTCGTCGCCTTGGCTGTCTTTGGTGGTATCTATGGACCCAAACATGACGGCCTCAGTCTCAGTGCCAGTTACTGGATGGTCTGCGCTTCGACCATCACGTCGACGATCGTCACCATCAGCTTGGTTGCCGACTACGTCAGGACAAAGGATTTCAAGCACGCAGGCTCGGGGTTGACACAGCTGCAAAAGGGACTGGTGCTGGCAGGTATGGGACTGCTGCTGTATCTGTCGCTGGGAAGTCTGATCTTTGTCTACCTCATCAAGATCGATTTCATCACTGCGCTGTACTTTTCGACGGCAACAGTATTGACGGTTGGTTTTGGAGATGTGGTACCGACAAGTCCGGGCGGCAAAGTCTTGGTCATCTTGTATGCGCCAATCGGAATCATCCTCGTTGCGCTTGTCGTATCTTCGGCGAGGAGCACGATCCTAGAGACTTTCCAAGCGGCCCTCATCGCGAGGACAAAGGAGCGACGTAGGAGAATAGCAGAACGAAAAGCTGCGGTTAAAGAGCACAAGAGGCAGGACCGTGCAATACGGAGGATCATGCCTCGCACGTTCACGTTTGGACCCAACTCCAACGCTGTCAGTAATTCGCCGGATGACGATAGCAACAACAACGAATTCGCTGAAGCTTTGGCTCAGATGGAGAAGCAAGCTGCTGCCGGTGGTGCACCTCCAGCCGACAATGTTGCGTCTTCCATCACCACCACTGCTGCCTCCTCCGGCAACGCCGCCTCCAATGACGAACCCAAACTCGCAGAAGCAGAAAAGCCAGCAACTGCAACCGTCGGCGACCCCGCTCTACAACACCAAATCCACGCCCTTCAAACCGAACTTCTAGCAGCAAAAAAACGCACAGAACAAGACTTCCTCACCTACGAAGAACACGCGCGACACGAAGCCATCATGGCCGCACGCATGAAACTCGTCCTGGCCGCCTCCGTCACCGCTGCTTTCTGGCTCCTCGGCGCCGTTGCTTTTACTTATGCAGAGAGATGGAGTTACGGTGGTGCAATGTGGTTCTGCTTCATCGCCATGATCACGATTGGGTATGGAGACTATCATCCGACGACGCAGATCGGTAGGGCGATCTTTGTCATATGGGGTTTGATGGGTGTTGCTGTGTTGACGATCTTGTTGGCGGTTGTTCAGGATGCGTTTGGTGGAGTGCTGCATCGAATGCTAACGCAATCCACGTCGAGGTTGTTCGATCGAGCAGAGGAGAGGGCTAGGAAGAGGCGGTTGAAGAAGGAGCAAATGCAGCGCGAGCAGCGTCAAGCGGACGCGGAGGAGGAAGGTGAGGATGTGGAAACGAGAGGTGCTACAGCAGGAGCATCAGCGATGCGAAAGCGAAGACGGTCACGAACGCGATCTCACCGCAAAAGCGAAAGTGACGTCAAGAGGGAGAAGTTCAAGATGGTCGAAGCCGGATCCAATGACACAGGAGAGCGGACAAAAGTAGAGCGAAAGAGTATGGAAGCCACCTTTGCACGCGACCGGCACACATCTTCACCCGAACCTCTAGAGGAGCTCGAACGAGATCTCGACACGCCTGACGGTGTACCTCTCGCCATCCCCTCTTTCATCCTTAAGAATGCTTCTGGTGTTACCGACTCTGGTCTCATCACTGCTGAAGTCCAATTGCCCGTCGGAGCAGCCGCGCGTGTGGAAGACACCCTCGTCTCAGCACCTCAAAAACTCGCCCTTGCCGCCCTGCTCACCTTCCAACACTCTGTTCGCGTACTTCGCTTACACGACACAGCCATCTCTGCAGCCATGACCGACGTCCCCGCCCTGCGACACTACTACAACTCGCGTCAGAAGTCTTCTTCGCTCTCAGGGACCGATCTTGCCCCACAAGACTCCTCCGAAGGAACCTCAAAAAGTAAAGACGGGGAGGAAACAGACCCGGAAACAGCGTTGCAAAACCTCCATGCGGCGATCCAGCAAATTGCGAATCCGGAGTATGAAAAGGTGGCGAAGTTGGTAGTTGCCAATCTGGAGTTTGAGCATCATCTGAAGGTGTTTCTAGAACAGTTCCAGGGGTTGAAGGATAGGGTGGAGGGGTTCAAGCAGCGGACGACGGAGATGAGGCGGAGGAGGGGGCAAACGGTGGGAGAGGCGGATGGAGAGGAGCATCATCCGACGTTGGCGCATCTGTTTCATCCGCACGAACACGAGCATGAGCATCAGCAGGGGCACGAGCATGAGCATCAACAACCATACGGAAGGAACCAAGAACCGGAAGGACCGGCACCGTCGGAATAGCAAACATGTATCGCATTGTACCATAACTTTTTATCGCCTTCCGCTTTTCTGCAAATGGAATGTATTTGTATTTGGCTTCCCTTAGGTCTTCTGACGTGGTATCTGCGATTCACTGCGCCGCCGCTGCTGCCTTTAGGTTGGGAAATCGCTCGTGTACAATTTTGACCAAGTGCGGCCAGATCTGTTTCGAAGTTTCGCCCTTCAAGTTGACAAATAGATCCTTCTTGCCTGATGCTGCGAGATCAGCGTTTGTTTCGGTACGGCAATCGATCTCGGTGATGGAGCCGCTTTTGCGACGGTAGTGGTCGAGCATGGGTTCGGTTTGTGCGTAGAATGTTTTGAGGCGTTTGCCGAAGGTTTCCTGCAGTAGCAACGGCGTAGCATGATGACGGGGATGAGGAGGAGTTAGAGAGTGTAAGATAAATGAAACAGCAGGCGGGGAAGGGGAAAGGAGGGGATACGTACGACGTTGTCATCTTCCCTCTTGACCAGTGGTTCTCCGGTTATGTCGTCTTTGCCTTCGACTTTGGGAGGGTTGAAGGAGAGGTTGTAGACTCGTCCTGAGGGTAAGTGCGTCCATCGTTCTGTTGTTCGCCAGGAACAAGTACAGTCATCGATGTCGGGTCAGTGTATAAGCTCGCACTCGATCTGATTGCGGTTTGATGGGGTTTGTGACTCACGCAAGATCCTATCCAAAATCACCTCTTCAGGCACATCCAGATTCACCACCAACCTCAACCCTTTCTCTTGGTCCTCCAACATCTCATCCAACATTTCTGCTTGCCCCAGTGTTCTCGGGAATCCATCCAGCAGCCAGTCGCTCCCCGCTAATGTTTTGACTTCAGCTCCTACGAGATCCATCATGACCTGATCCGGCATCAATCCGCCTTGCTTGATGACTGCATCTGCGCGTTGGCCTATTTCGGTTCCACGTTGGATGTGCGATCGCAGTACGTCGCCTGCGGAGAGGACCGAAAAAGAGTAGTGTTTCAGGAGGCGTGTCGATTGAGTGCCTTTGCCTGATCCTGGAGAGCCAACGATGAGCATTCGCATTTGTGAGTCGGCTGATGAGGAAGAAACATTGCGCGTTGAGGAATATGAGCGTGCAGCGCTGCGCAGGAAGGAGGTGGAAGCAATGCTTTGGAGCCTGCCGATTGAAGCGACCATATTCGCAGTAGATGGATGACTGGAATGTGGATACGGTAATGGTGATGATGGTCGAAAAGAGAAGAGTGAACAAGGGTCCGAAGAGATGATGTTGTGGAGTCGGAGGGTCCGGAAGATGGACCCTGCGCAAGTTTCGCCGTCGACGGTCCGGCAAAAGAAAGCCACACACCGGCAGAACGCGTCTCTCTCTCCCTCTTCTTCGCTTTGCGGGGCAGTCGCGGCTCGCTTTTTTCCCCACTTTTTGACCCGCACACCGGCTACAATAATCAGGCTCTTCACCCACAGACAGACACATCATCGGGCCTCAATACGAAACGACACGATACAATTTTTGATTGCGACTGCTTCAACACATGCTCTATACGAAACAAACTTTTTCTGTTAGAAGCTGCGCTTAACGACCCATCCATCCACCGTCAACAACCAACATTTCACCACTGACATACTGACTCGCTTGACTGGCCAAAAACAGCAATGGGCCCTTAAAATCAGCGGCCTCACCCCACCTACCCGCAGGAATCCTCTCGCTGATCTGCCTCAACCTCGTTGGGTCGGCAAGCAATTTTTCGTTCATGTCGGTCGCGATGTAGCCGGGAGCAATTCCGTTGACTTGAACGTTGTGTTTTGCCCATTCGTTGCTAAGTGCCTTCGTGAGTTGGCCTACGGCTCCCTTTGCGCTGGCGTAAGCTGGGACCGTGAGGCCACCTTGGAATGTAAGCAGCGAACCAAAGTTGATGATCTTGCCGGAGCGGCGGGGGATCATGTGGCGACCAGCAGCTTGGGAGAGAAGCCAGACAGCTTTGAGGTTGACGTTGAGAACTTCGTCCCAATCGGATTCGGGGAAGTCGGTGGATGGGTGACGGCGTTGGATGCCTCCACAGTTGACGAGGATGTCGATGCCGCCTGAAGGGGAGAGGGGAAGCGCGCGGTCGAAGAGAGACTTGACCGAGGAGAGATCGGAGAGGTCGGCTTCGACGGTCGAGTGCTTCTGCGAGGAAGTCTGGTCGGAAACAGCAAGCAAGGGGGAGAGGGCAGGGTGGTTGCCATCAGCGCCAGGAGCGGTACCTGGTCTAACGGCCAGGATGACCGATGCACCAGCTTCAGCAAGTGCAACGGCACATGCTTGACCAATACCTCTAGTACCACCGGTCAACAATGCGGTCTTGCCAGAGAGGTTGAAAAGTCCCAAAGCGGAGGACGAGGGGGTCTTTTCGCAGGCTACGTCGGTGGATGCCATTTTGTTCAAAGTCTTGCTGTTGAGCGAGAAGGTTATCGAGAGGAAAGAGGATGAGCGACTGATCCTGAGAATGAAAGCGAGGATGAACGATGTGGAGATAAGGCAACGTGCTCCCGTGGTCCCAAATGAAAGGTTGTATCGACGAGAAGAAGGTTTAGGTTCGAGAGAGCTTAGAGGAAGTGTGTTTGACCGACCAACCTTATAAACCCAAAGCGGTCACACGCAGAGTTGAGCCTGCTTTCTTCTACAAAGCGTCACTAGGCCGGCGGTGGAGCGCTTTCGGTGCGGGGGAAGAGTCAAGCTTTGCACTCAAAATGCGTCTGTGCGGTCAAGCGAAAGAGGTGCAAGACCGGACGCGCCGGACCGCTCCTCCGTAAGCTCAGGAAGTTGGATCCGCCGATGTCGGCGAGATTTTTTCGAATCGCAAATTGTCGTATGTGCATGTCTAACATTTTGAAAAAATCGCATTGGGCGTCAGCTCGTTTGGCTTCGAGGACGGTCGAACTCGGTGCTCAGCATCAGGCTATGCGTCGCAATGTCGACACATGAGAGATCAGCAAACTTCCCAGACTGACCAGCGTCGAAGGTCACTGTGGTGCCTGACGTTCGCCTACGCCAAGTACTGGCTGGCGAATAGAGTGGTTGGTATCATAGAGGGTCCTGCGTATCATTGTGCGCCTTGCCTTATTCCCACCTGATTGCTACCCCTGACGTCGTGATGACCGTGCCTGCTTTGGCAATTCAACTAATGACTTGGAGTCGGCATTCTCTCCTCTCTGTCGTCAAGAGAGCGGCGAACAGTGGAGGTGGGTATTGCCGCCTTGTTGAATGACCCACAAACTTCATGGTACCGCTCGGCAAGCCCTTTCACTTTGACCAGCGGTTGTGCACAGCCTTTCACGGGTTGTCATCGGCCATGTTGCAGAGCTTTGTGTCATCACCTCTGCTCGAGAGGCTATGAAAGCTTCGGCGTGGTTGAATGCGGCTGTTCGCCGATGTGCATCCTTTACCGCCGGCTTGTTTTACTTTAGCATCGTCCTCGATGTAGATAAAAACACTCCGCTTCTGACCCGAAACTGAGGCAGCAACCCGCATGAACACTATACATACACTCGCTCCACCGGACACTTCAGTACCTCGTGCCGGGCGCACTTTCGCCCCTTAAAGAACAACGATGCGTTTCACAGTAGTCCCAGTTCTCGTCCTACCCTTCCTCACGCTCTTTCTAACCATCATTTCGGCCCTTCCCACTCCTCACTCTCCCAAGTCCCTTTCGTCTCCTCATCAACCTCGCTCTCTTCGTCGATACCCAAAGCTGAAGCTTCGTCCTCGACAGCTCGAAGAAGAACTCGCCAACGGCCTCGAAGAAAGTTTCGAGCTCTTCGATACTCCCCGTGTCCACGATTCGACCGAAACCATTCACAAACAGACCGAGTCGAACGATACCATGACGCAGCACATTTGGGATTCCATGACGCGAAGACAGAGGCTCAAAGAGCAGCAAAGGAGGGTAATGACCCAGATACAGCTGCAGAAGCAAGGTAGACTTGAGGGAGGTGGCGAAGAGTATAGCTCATACAGAGGTAGAAATGAGTATAGCTCCTATCAGAGGCAGTACTCTTCTTACGCTCCTTTGCCTGTTGCAAAGTAGCACTTGCGATCATACACATTCCTTTGGCATTTTTTTCGAACTCTTGTTGTTGTGAACGTGTGTGCGAGTGTATCGGTGTGAAGAAGGTGGTGTTTGCTCGGTCAATTGAATGGTTCGGAGACTTTTCGGCGCAAAGTGCGGAAAGGCCGACGTGTTGTTGCTGTGGCGTCTACAGCGAATGCGGTGACCACCGCCTTATGGAGCAAGTTGTATGGTAGCATGGGCTGCGAGGGACACGGTGGCGGTGAAACGGTTGGGTGGGTTGACATTGACTTCATATCCGCCCCTCACAACTTTGTTCTGACTCAAACATCGGCTCGAATACCCTCATTGGTTTGGAGCCTGTTTGACGGCCCACCTTATCCCCCTTCTCCTTACCCGCTCGTTCCTCTAGTTTGGCGCTTCGCTTCTGACCACCACACCATCACCGTCCTCGTCTGGTCTCGTTCGCCATGCCATCCATACCCAAACCGCCCTCGCTAACCCTCCTCTTCGCCTCCCTTTTCACCCTCCTTCTCACCCAAAACGCCTATCGCGCACAAGCAGACACCGTCGTCCAAGACCCCCTCCAAGCGCAAGCCAACAGTTTCGGTTGGCTCGCCATTCGCAACTTCACCTATTGTATGGGTGACTCGCCCGATCCACCCACAAAGCCACGCGGAATCCAACCCAAGGGCAAGAATACGATCAATGCCGACGATGCAAGTAAGAAGCGCTTAACGGGTATGGGAGATAGCGTGGTTGTGCTCTACCATCCGGAGAATACGAATAAGGCGATCGCTTGGTGTAACACGCTGGTGGCGTTTCAGAGTACGGAGCATGTCCAGTGTCACACGGCGCTACCTACGTGTCAGAGGTGTGATGCTGTGAGGGAGAAGAACGGGGTCAAAAGTATGAGCTTGGGAGGTGTGCATGCGGGTAAGGGTAAGGCGCCAAGTGGGAAGTTAGGTAGAAAGAAGCATAAGAAGATGCATAAGAAGATGGAGTCGATAGGGCTCGAAGGGGAAGATGCAGGGTTGGTGGCTTTACAGAAGCGTGACGAAAGTAAGCAACAAGAAGGTACGAAGACTGGATCAGGAACGACCACGGCTAACGACGCTGGTCAGAGAGGCGGCGCGGATCCCAATGATCCTTGGATCCCTGGTCCCGACTCCGAAACGAAGCCAGACATCAACCCTGTCGCATCGACTCACGGTACTACACCTCGTCCGTTGGGCTCTACCACCACCACAACTGCCGATAATCCTCCCGATAACACCTTTTCCGAAGACCCCGAACTCGAAGCTGCGATCTCAGAATTCCAAGACTACTGCGAAAACAAGCTCACTCTCGCAGTCCGCGCCGATTGCCCCCTACACCTCGTCAAAGGTTGGCTAGACGAACCTCCCTTCGACTTGCATCGCTTCTGTATGGCGTTGAAGGGAAGCGACGGGTACACGCTGCATACGGTCCCGGCCCCTGATCTGGACGACGGCGGCAAGGCGGGAGGGAACGATGGCGCGGGCAAGAATGGGGCTGCAACCAAGGGAAAGCCGGCGGCCGTCCAAGGAGGTACTAGCGGAGGAGCACAAACAGGAGGCCGCGGTGACGGTGAGACAGCAACAGGAGGTGGTGGTGGACAATTCGACCCGAACGATCCGTTGGTACCTTTACCTGATGGTGGGCTGACAACGACGCCACCGCCAACACAGCCGCAGCCCAAGGTTGAAGCGAAGCCGGAGAAGCCAAAGCAGGCTTGATGGTGAGATAGTCGCCATGTTGACGTACTTCTCGTCAGTATCGCTGAGGGTCAACTTAGGGTTTGACAGGGGCTGTGATGCTTTTTCTATGATGATTTTTCGTGGTTTTTTGTGCCGGTTTATTTCGCAATTTCTGCTTCGTCTAATTTCTCAGTATCAATTTAGACTGCCATCGGTCCTTTCCTTTCGTGCTGCCTTGTTTCCTCCCCCATCGACCGAATCCTTCTAGCCGTTTCGGAGGACGAACAAGAGACTGAAGCATGCTCTGCGACAAGCTTGAACTTGCCCCATCAACGTTGTGTGACCTACTCAGCGTCAAAGGTGGTCCTCTCGTCAAGCGAAAATCTCATTCCGACGCGTGCCATGCAGACCAAGATCGCCCTTGCTCGCAGCTGACCAACTCGTGCAGCATTTTCAGGGTCCAATCTTCTTCTCCAATTTTGACGCACGGCCCTTGCTGAGCTTCTTCTCCACACCTTCTGTTCCCCTTCCACCTGAACTTCTTTTCCTCCTCTCATTCATACATCATTCTTCGTATCGTTACCACCCGACTACTACATCGCACAGCAGCACGCACGATGTCGAAGCTTACTCTGCAGTCAACTTACTCGCTCGGCGATGGCGTCGATATGCCCGTTTTGGGTTTCGGCGTCTACCTGAGTCCTTCGGATGTTTGCGTCAACTCGGTAACTACCGCTCTCAAGACTGGATACAGGCACATTGACTCGGCGCAGTACTATGAGAATGAGAAGGAGTGAGTGCGGCCCTTCCCGCTTTTCCAGCTGACTTAGAGGAAAGGAAAGACGATGCTGACGGTTTTGCTCTTGACTCTTTTCGCATTGGTGCTATCTTAGAGTCGGCGACGCCGTTCGACAGTGGTGCAAGGAGGAGCAGGTCTCGCGTCGTGGTATCTTTGTGACGACCAAGGTGATCTTCCCTTCCAAGACGAAAGAGGAGACGCTCGAGTCGTTGCGCGAGTCGGTGAAGAAGATTAACCTCGATGGTAAGTCTCCCTCCTTAACCTTTCCAGATTCGATGATAGATGCAATGCTGATCAACAAACGAGTAACTCTGGAACCACAGGCTACGTCGACTGCTTCCTCATCCACACGCCTACTTCGGGTCCCGAGGGACGCAAGCACCTCTGGGAAGCGCTCAAGGAGTTGCAGTCCGAAGGCAAAGTTGTTACTATCGGCGTTAGCAACTAGTGAGTAGCTCCCATCAATTGTCATTGGCTACAAGGCTTAGGTGATGCTGACCAGAATCCTTCTTCCTTTGCATGGATCCCAACAGCGGTCTCAAGCACCTCCAAGAACTCATCGACGCCGGCGAGACACCCGCTGTCAACCAGATCGAACTTCATCCTTGGTGCCAGCAGCGTCCGATCGTTGAGCTTTGCAAGAAGCACAACATTGTTCTCCAGGCTTACTGCGTATGTTACTCTCCCTCTCTCCCACTCTTCCCTTTCATTGTAATCTGTGCGAGGGAAGACAACTGACATTCTGTGCATTTCTTTGATGTGTATTGCAGCCAATCGTTCGAGGCGAGCACAAGGACGACGAAGAACTCCTCAAGATCGCTGCCAAGCACAAGGTGGACTGGTCGCAAGTGTTGATCCGATGGTCGTTGCAGAAAGGGTGAGTTCAGCGGTGTCCTGCTTCATTCTCTCAAGCTCTCTTTTTATCTGAGTACTGACCTCTTTGCTGTGCACACATCGTTTGTCCTAACAGCTTCGTCCCTCTTCCCAAGTCGGACACACCTTCGCGTATCGCCTCCAACGCCGACGTCTTCAACTTTGAGCTCGACGACGAAGACATGGCTACCCTCGACGCTAAGGATCAGGGCGCTAAAGGTGCCGTTGCTCCTAACCCTGTTGACTGCGAGTGAAGCTCTTCACTCAGCATGGTGTATTGCTTTCTCCGCCCGATGTAAGCTCAGATCACCAAATATTGGAAACGGAATCGAAATTCAATCGGGACAAAGAAAGAAGAGAGAAGTGAGGCTTGCAGCGCCGAGAGAAATCTGAGTGTTACTTTCACCGATGTGCAGATTGCCAAGCTTCTGGGCAGCGTGTTTTTCTCCGGTCTTGGTGTTGCTTTCGAGACAGCGATTCTGCATTGCCTCTCTTCGCTTCCGAGCTCACTTGTCAATCATGCTGTGCGTGAACGTCTGTATCGTCAGTCGCCTCAAACGGCTGCAAAGTTGTGCGCTCGAGCTTTGGATTGCTGTCGATGCCGATCATCTCGGAAGTGTGCCGACAGAATTGAATATGGCAAAGGCACGGGAGCGGAGTACGCGCCGAATCTGCCGAACAAAGGGAGAGGAGAGGAGAGGATTGTCGGAACGCGTCTCTCCTTGAAAATTTCACCGCGCTGCTGCACTACTGCACTGCTGCTGGCAACAGTGACAGGTTCCGATGGAAGTCTCACGATAAGCTCGGACAGACACTGCAGCGCAGCATTCCACATTCGCAAACAGTGACTTAGACAAGCGCAGATGTGCATGTGATGCAGAGTTGAAACACACACACAACCACACATGCAGCGTGATTTGGTACAGTGTAACAGTGCCGGGTTTTCGAGCTCAGCTGAATGGAGCAAAGTCTTTGCCGCCTCCTCACTTCTCGCTTCTCCGTTTTCGCTGATGCCCCTTTCTCGCTTTCTTGTTTCATATCGCATGAGATGCTTCGGAGACGTAGAAGCAGCAGAACCAACGCTGCATCTTTCGCGGCACCTCCGTTGATCCTCGGCAGCAGCCGAAGTAGAAAAGCACGGAGGCGAAGGAGGGGAGCGAAGAATCAGCAACAGAAGCACCACAAGAAAGAAGCATCTTGGCGCAGAGACATGCATGCTTGGCTCCCGTGCCTGTATTTCTTTTCTTGCCCTTTGTGACGTTTGTCCCTGACGATCATTGGTGCTTCTGCAGCCCTTTCTGCTTCTATCGAACACCAATGATGAGAGAGCTCATCTGACGTAGCGGCACATCCGAGGTCGCTTCTTACTCTTTCCTTACTTTTTCATCCTCCCTTCCCTTCCTCACCACCACCGTCACCACAACTAAGACCTCTGCCATCTCTCACAACACCTCACTGAGGAAGAAGGACCACCAATCATGAAGTCGGAAGCATCCTCATCAGCCTTGGTGCTGGCTCTCACCTTGCTCGCCTCTGCCTCGACCGTCATCGCCGAACCTTCCTCTCACGCCTCGTATCGACCTTCCAAGCTCCATAACCGCAGACAATCATCCCCAAACCCTAACGGCAGCACCGCTTCTCAAGAAGCCATCTATCAACAAGCTTTCACCGATCCTGTTGCTGCTGCCAAAGCTGCCAATGCACTCCCCTACATCGCAGGCCAATACGCTACCGGAGGTCTTTACCGCTACAACATTGTCCCGGACAATACGCAGCTTCCTTGGAACGCCAATGTGCCTTTCACTCCTGAAGCCGCAGTCAACGGAAGCGTCGATGGAGGCTGGCAAGCATTACCCGAGATCCAAGGTATGACGCTCAACCGCACCTTTGCTGTTGCACCTGGAGCTGTGATGCCTTTCTACCAGACCCAAGGATTTGACGCTACCAAGATCAAGAGAGCTGTTATGATCATGCCAGGCAAACCAAGAGATTGCTGGAAGTACACTTCGCTCATCCAGAACGCGTTGAATGTGTTCGAGACCAACCCGCAGAGCGCTGGTAGCAGTGCGGACGGATCGACTACAGGCGATGACAGTGGAAGACTTGGAAAAGATCAAGTGCTGATCTTGGGTCCCTGCTGGATGAATTCCGATGATGCCAAAGCGGGCGCCATCCAGTCTGGCGAACTGTACTGGCACGGATCGCAGTGGCAATCGGGTATGGCTTCGCGAGGACCCGGCAACACCGCCATCTCGTCTTATCAGGTTATGGACTCCTTCATGGATGCACTCTTCGACAAAACCACCTTCCCCGCCCTCAACACCGTCGTCATGGCCGGTCACTCGATGGGCGCCCAAATGGTCCAACGCTACTCTGTCGTCAAGAAACCCGACGCCTACGACTCCAACATCATCTTTTGGGTCGGCAACCCCGGCAGTTACGTCTGGCTCACCTCCTCTCGTCCCAACAACTCCAACACCAGCTGCGCCTCCACCGCAGACGACTGGGCGTACGGCCTCGATGGCTCCGGCGTCCCCAACTACGCTCGCGACCGTGTCAAGAACAACAAACAGCAACTCCTGACCACGTTCGAATCGCGTAACGTCCACTACAACTACGGCCTCCTCGACAACGGTCAAGGCGATACCGCATGCGAAGCTTCTCTGCAAGGCGCAAACCACCTCGAAAGAGGATGTCACTTTGTTGAATCGCTCGCCAGTTTGACGGGGAATGGGAAGCTGCCCGTGACGCAGACGGCTAACTTTATGCCCAATGTTTCGCACGAGGATTACGCCATGTTGTCGTACAACATTTCGCTGTATAGATTGTTCCAGGAGATGCCGACGGGTGCTGCGAACGTGACGGCGGCGAACAATGGGAGCAGTGCGAGCAGTACGGCGAAGAAGGGTGGTAGTGGAAGCAGTGCTGGGTCGAAGAGTTCGGCATCGTCCATGGTCACGGGTGGGGTTGTGACTCTAGGAGCAGGAGCGGTGCTTGCTTTCGCCTTGAGCTTGCTTTGAGCTGGTCTTGGCCTTCTCGTTTTCAATGACACCGGGTGATACTCACCACGAACAAAACTGATATACGCATCTCTTGCTGGTCGAGGATGCTTACGAACACGGACACTATCTGATGGACCTGTTATAGAGTTCCATTCACTTGCAAATTCCCCCCACACAACGAAATCATTTATCATACCATCTTTCCTTCACTGACGTGGTCGCTTTGTATGTGGACGAGGCTCTCTTTGACAGCCGAGCATGCATGCTGTCAAGCAGGAGCACTGAAAGCTTTCAGGTGCATATCGCTACGATCGTCAACTCGTCAGAATCGGGAGTGGTTGCCATCGATGTCGTGTGTAACAAGGACGTGCGTATATACCCTTTTCTCCGCAGCTGTAGAAGCGGGTTAAGATGTATCCTTCTTCGGTGGAAGAACCGATAGACCCGTGCTGTGCCCCGCACGAGCCCTCGTTCTTCCTCTCTGTGTGTCTGAGCTGTTTTCGACTCCGCTTTTGTCGTATGTGGTCGTGGATGTCTATTTTCGACGCGCGCTCTGCCTCTGCCCTGCTGTCACTGACTGCTGTCGCTCTTTCGTAACCGTGCACCACCGGCACCGGCTAAAGCGAGAAGGCGGAAAAAGGCGAATAAAAAGGTCAATTACAGTACCGCTTATGCATCGCCATAACACCACTGTGCTCTACTGCCTTCAAGAACGGATGATTACTCTGTCGGCAACTCGGCCCCTTCCCCGCATGACCTCTCTGCGCTACATTACAACCTGGCAACCCATTCCCCGGAATCTCGTCTTTGTCTGCCCTGCACTCCAAGGATCGTGTTCTCGTGACATCCCCCATTTCCCGTCTCCACACACCAAAGTACTTTACTCTTTCGCCCTTGCCTCGTTTGCCTTTCTCTTCCCTTCTTCATCATTACCCTTCCTTTTTTCTGCCTCTTCATCGACCCCAAAGTGAAGATTCATCGCAGCAACAATGCCCAAACCAGGCCCAGCTTCCCGTAGCTCCATCGCCAACCTCATGCGCATGTCGCATGCAGGTGGATGCCCCTGTCACGGATGCTCGGTTGCTCGGGGTGGAGCCAACCTCGCTCGTGCCGGAATGAACATGATTGCCAAACACAATGCTCAACCTGGTGCCAACGCACGCGGATACGCCACTCCCGTCGATCACGCCGTTGAACGCGAATACGCCTTTGAACTTGCCGCTTCCAACATTAGGTACGGTGAAGGTGTCACCAAGGAAGTCGGTATGGATTTCGCCAATATGAAGGCGAGGAAGGTGGGTGTTTTCACCGATCCAACGGTGAGGAATCTGACCGCGATGAAGCAGAGTATCGATGGACTAGAGAAGGCTGGGGTTAAGTACGAGATCTTTGATCAGGTCAGGGTGGAGCCGAATGAGAAGAGTTGGGAGGCAGCGATCAGGTTCGCACGTGAACAGGACTTCTCCCACTTTTTGGCGGTGGGTGGTGGATCGGTAATGGATACGTGTAAAGTCGCCAACCTTTTCAGCTGCTACCCTGACGCCGATCTGCTCGAATTCGTCAACGCTCCTATCGGTCGTGGTACCCCCATCGACAAGGTTCTCAAGCCTCTGCTTTGCGTTCCCACCACCGCTGGTACGGGATCCGAAACCACCGGTACAGCCATCTTTGATCATACCGCTACCGAGTCCAAAACCGGTATTGCCTCCCGAGCCCTTCGTCCCCTGTTGGGTATTGTTGATCCTCTCAACACCGAAACTTGCCCTACCGCCGTCCACATCAGTTCGGGATTGGATGTGTTGTTCCACGCACTCGAATCGTACACCGCCATCCCGTACAACGAACGCATGCCTCGCCCCGCAAACCCGCTCCAACGTCCCGCTTACCAAGGACGTAACCCCATCTCGGACGTTTTCTCCCTCTGGGCGCTCAAGCAGACCGTTAAGTACCTCCCGCGCGTTGCGAAGGACAAAACCGACTTTGAAGCCCGTGGACAGATGCTTTTGGCCTCCACGTTTGCTGGTATTGGATTCGGTAATGCTGGCGTCCACCTTTGCCACGGCATGAGCTACCCTATTTCGGGGTTGAACAAGAAATTTGGTAAATACCAGCACCCGGGGTACGAGGTGGACCATCCCATCGTACCCCACGGTATCTCGGTCGCTTTGACTGGGCCTGCAGTATTTGACTTTACGGCGCCTTCGGCGCCCGACCGTCACCGTGACGTAGCAGCTATTTTTGCGGGTTACGACAGCGGTGCGGAGGCTACGGATATCGCTCGTCTGCCCGACTCCGAGGTTGGTGCACTTGTGTACGATAGGATCGCGTCCTTCTTGGCCGACTTGGGCGTGCCGAGGGGTCTGGCTAAGATCGGGTACGGGCAGGAACATGTGGAGGCCCTCGTAAAAGGAACCATTCCACAGAGGAGGGTGTTGGATTTGGCTCCGGGTATCGGTGACGTGATGGGCAGCGATGGCCACGAACACTTGGCTAGGATTCTGGAGAAGAGTCTGTCTTACTAAGTGTTTTCACCCGTGCTCAATGATTAGTTTCTTGTCAAGAGAAAGATGTATCGCAACTCAAATGCTGTTGTGCACAAACGGATAGCTGTCTTATACTCGAACGTTCGAACTTTTGTGTGATTGCTGCTTGGCTATCGTCAGTGTAGATTTGAGGAGGGGAACGAGAGTGAGAGCGAAGCGTGGGGCTGATTCGCGGGGCGTTACGTCTTGAGTGTGGACCCCTTGTTCGCTCTCCACTCTGTGCTTCTATGGGTTTGCCAATCCTTCTTTCCTAGCTCCCTCTCCTCTCGCCTCGATCATACGCTCACTTGACGAGCGGCAAACCCCTAAAAGCCCCCTTCATCCAAACGGTAATAATCCAGATGATTCCCACTTGGAAAACCGCCGTCCTAGCAAAACTGTTCGCATACCCCTCCGTCTTCAAATACAACACCGTGTACGCAGCCCTGCTTACCAGATATCCCACTACAAAGTTGTTAATCGTTTCCCTCTCCAAGCCGCTTACGTTCGCCCATACAACGGTGGCGATGAACAGCGGCACGTTCTCAAACGCGTTGGCTTGGCAACTTTGACCCCTCAAAATCTGGTTTTCAAGCGGGGTCAACTTCTTGGTGAGAGCCTTGGCGGTGAGAGTTTGGACCCAAAAGCGGGGGTTGACGTTGCTCCATCCTCCTTGGACTTTGTTCGATTCGGCAAGGTAGATGGTGTACCAGTGAGGGAGGGCAGCGAGGAGGAGGGAGAGGGGTACAGCGGCGTACGAGAGGTTGCGGAAGGGGTCTTTACCACCTGTGACGTAGGTGGAAAGGATGTCGCGCAGGATGGAAGTCATGGTTCCGATAGACGCTGTGGAAGCTGGTGGTGATGGTGAGAAGGATAGAAATAAGAGAACGAAAGGTGGAAGGATGAGAAGGAAGGTTGAGTGGATGTAATGTACGACACAAAGAGAAGGAAAAGGTGGCACGAGCGAAAAACGAAAACTCCACACATGTTCTGGGCGCAGGAGGCGGCGGCGGCGGCGGCTTTTGAAAGTGATCTGCACAAAGCCGCAAAACCTGCCAAAATCGGTCAATTTCACGCGACACCTTGGACTTGGACTTGGACTGTCCTCCCCCACACCTACGCCCCTCTTCTCGCTGTGCGGAGAAGCGCGGCTCCACCACCAAACGAACCATCCTTCTCTGGCGTAAAAAAAGTTACCTCCTTGCCGTAAACTTCTTCGTGTCAAACAATGAAGACGTGTCTCACTCTTGCTCGTATGGTCGTACAGGATTGGGCTGTTGAGGCAGCTCTTTGCCCCTCCGTGCTATGCGCTTGTCAGTGCATTACCCTCTGTCGTCGGGTGAATCTTCTCGAAGTTGTCAAAAGCACGTTACCGACGCATCCAAGAGACACACATCGCACCGTTGCATCGACCAAGAATAGATGACACTTCCATTGCTCTCATTCCACGCGACACGATCTACTTTTACAACTTACTAGCGAACCTAGCTCGGAGCACGTTCTTCTGCACCTTGCCCGTGCTTGTCTTTGGCAATTCGTCCACTACGTCGAACCATTCCGGTACGGCGAATTTGGACATCCTTTCCACGCAGTGCTTTTTCACCTCTTCAACAAACGCCTTGTTCTCCGGTGAACCCTTCTTTTTTATCTCTGCGAAGTTGAGTTTCGCTTTCGCCTGTTCTGTGAGCACGATAAACGACTGGCCGCGTTCGCCCCACTTTTCGTGCGGTCGTGCAATGACGCAGCATTCGAGGACGGAAGGGTGGGAGGCAAGTTCCTGTTCAACCATGAGCGAGGAGATGTTTTCGCCTCCGGAGATGATGATGTCTTTACCTCGGTCTAGGATTTGGATTTCGCCGCCAGGGTGACGGACGGCTAGGTCGCCAGTGTGGAACCAGCCTTTCATGACGGCTTTGGAAGTGGCGGCGGGATCGTTGTAGTAGCCTACCATGACCATGTTTCCTCGAATGACGATTTCGCCCGTTTCTTGACCGTTGCGCTCAACATCGACGAGGTCAGGTGTAGAGGCGTCGGTGGAAGAAGCAGTACGAACGACACGTACCTCATCTGAAGTGAGGTAGGAGTGTCCTTGGCGAGCCATCATTCGTGCTCGAGCATCAACATCTAGTTTGGCCCATTCGGGCTCGAAGTACCTCCTGGTGAAAGGACCGTATGTTTCGGTCAAGCCGTATACGTGGACTGGGTGCAAGTTTAGACCCTCCATCTTGGCGAGGAGGTTGGCGGTGGGTGCGGAAGCTGCGACGGCAACGTTCACGCGACGGTTGAGCTTGCGTGCGTTAGGATGGTTGACGAGGCCGATCTGAACTGTAGGGGCACCGCAGTAGTGCGATACGCCGTGATTGAGCAACGCGTCCCAGATAACGGTGTTGTCGACCTTGCGAATGGTGAAATGCGTAGCGAGAGAAGCAGTAACAGCCCAAGGGTACGTCCATCCACAAGCATGGAACATGGGAAGAACCCAAAGATAGACGCTATCCTGCGTGAGGTGGGCTTCAAAAGCGTTGGCTACGGCAGAAAGGTAGGCTCCACGGTGGTTAGTGAGCACACCTTTGGGTCGACCAGTAGTACCCGAGGTGTAGCAGAGGGCGATGGGTTGTTCTTCGTCTTGAGGCGCCTCGATGAGTTTCCATCCCGTCTTTGGTTCAGCAGAAGGTCGAGTGCGAGACTTGTAGGCTTTGAGCTCAGCCTGCTCAGCACGCTGCCATTCGAGGAAGCCACGATCGAGAAATTTCTCGTATGGATCGTCAGCTTCTTGTCCTCCCGAATCTTTGCTGACGATGACGGTGATGCCTGGGCCAGGGTTCTCGGGGACGAGGTGTGTAAACTCGTGGTCGACCAAGATTACAGTGCTACCCGAGTGCTCCAAGACGTAAGCGACCTCCTTGGGCGTGTTTCGAATGTTGATCGGCGTAATGATACCACCAACAGCAGGAATACCCCAGTGAGCGTCTGCGATCAGAGGTGCGTTAGGCGAGATAACAGCGACGCGATCACCAATCTTGAAGGCGGGAAGGCTGCGAAGTGCAAAGGCGAGCGAGAGAGTACGTGCTGCCCATTGCTCGTAGGTGAATGAGTAGCCCTTTTCAGGATGAGTGATTGCCAATTTGCGAGGCGTAATCAGCGCGGCACGCAAGAGGAACGACACGGGTGTGAGCGAAGATCGGTTGTGCTGCGCGCCGGGATGCGTCGAGAGCGAAAGCTCAAAGGGTAAACCTTTAGGAGGCTGCGACGAACGTGGTGGTGTGTAGGGCATCGTGACGGAGTAGGCAAGGTGATGCAGGAATGCGATGATGGTGGGGAGGAAACGCAGCCAAAATCTGCCGGCTAGCTGCTCATAAGGGATCTATAGTGACGGCTACTGATGTTAGTGAAGCAAAGGAAGGAAGAGACTCGGCGAAGACTCACGTTTTCGGCTTGCTCTTGGCTCGCACACGGTCAAGTCGGCCACGACGGGTAAATGGCTCAGTTTTGCTGCAGACTCGGTTGAGCCGATTGCTCGTGCCACAAGAACACACACAAAAAATTGCGGGGCACTGAGAACATGCCGGCCACATAGCTCGAGACATCCCTCACTCGCTTCGGCTATGATCGCGAACTTGACACGGCTCTACATTTGCAGTCATTCAACCGTTACTTTGGTGCGCTATGCTTCTTAGGCTGTCGGTCGTGCGACGTCCTTTCTTCGCCCAAATGTACCCATGGGTACACAGCCTCGCGAAGATTCATCATGATGGACGCATAGAGGTAGAATAAGTGCCCGGTTGCTTCGAACGACAAGCTATGTAGATGAGAATCTGATCACAACCTCAGCAAAAGAGAATGACACGGCTGGTGATGAGTTTCCCCATTCTCTAGGTCGTACCGGCTCAACGCTTCAATTTGACCTCCGACAACCGGTCCTTAGCCTGTGTTACAATTTTCCCGCCTTTTTCTCAAATTTCTTGCTTTTTCTTTGCCGAGGAAATGCGGGGTTGACGCAAACGCACAGACCCACCTACACGCTGCCCGCCTTATCCAGTCCGGTTTCCGCTAGAAGCCTGCCGATGAAGTCGTTAGTCTTCATATCGGGAACCCTTCCTTTGAACTCGTCAATTCATCTTATCGAGACCCTGTTTGCACTTCGCTCCGTTTTGCTTCATCATTGCATCTTCGACGTCGATCTTGGCAATATCAACACTGTGCCATAACAAGTCCAAATGACAAGGTTGATCGCGTTGGGCTCATCGTTCGCCGCTGGGCCAGGCATCCCTCCTCAAGTAGACACTGACGCTGGTCGAAGTGCAAACAACTATCCCAACTACTTGGCGCGTAGACTCAATCTCGACCCGAACAACACGGATGAATTTCTCGACCTTTCGGTGTCAAGTGCGACGCTACTCAATTTGATCTCCGAACCGCAAGATACTGGAAAGAAAGTCTACGCCCCTCAACTAAGTCTTCTTCCCGAACTTAAGGAAGGAGATGATGGCAGCGATGCGATAGTCACGATCACCGGTGGGGGCAATGACATGTTCTACATCGGGAGTATGTTCGGTCTGACGTTCAAGAACACATGGTGGGGTAGATTGTTGTCGTATTTTGTCTTGTCGAAAGAAGAGAAGGAGCACTTTGAACACCCCACCATCGCTTCGCCAGACGAGATCTCCCAAAGATTCGCAACCTTGATCGATGGCGTCCAGAAAAAGTATCCAAAAGCGACGATCTACCTGGTCGAATACCACGCCATGATGGGACCCGATACAAAAGCGTGGAGGGACGTATGTTGGGATCAGCAACAAGTGCAAAAGTACATCGAGATGGCCGAACAGCTTCAATCGCTCTACGCCAAGGCAGCGGAAGGGAGGAATAACGTCTATGTCGTTCCGCTAGCAGAAGAGAGCAAGCTCAAGCACGCACTCGGATCAAAAGAGCCTTGGGTATCAGACGGCTCGTTCTGGAACTTCAAAAACAGATGCGCATACCACCCCAACCAGGCCGGCATGAAAGCTGCCGCCGATATCATTTACGACTTTCACACACAGCGTTCCAACTCGAAAGCAGCTTCATGACGCAATACATATACCCCTGCAGCTTCAGATGGAGACCATACATCATGTGCCATGCGTAGCAACAAGAATGCGAATGAGTGGTGATGACGAAACGGTTGAAAAGGGAAGTAAGGGAAAAAAAAACTCGAATAGACCAGGTGGGGTTCGAACCCACGAACCCGAAGGACGAGAAATAAAATCAGCATCGCGCTTAAACCTCGCGCGATTGACCACTCCGCCACTGGTCTGTAGCGCTGCGATTTGGCGTCATAATGTCATTATATTCCGTACTTGCATTCTGATCGTCTCTGTTTGCGTTGTTGGCATGTTCACACCTTCAATCCTCGACGACACGGATCAAGGCATACTGCATCCGCAAGCTAGTTGCATGGCAGGCACGATCGGCACTCATAGACAGCTCCAGATGGGTAAGATGCAAGATTCATTGCGATGGAAGCTATGTAGAGAGAGATGAATAGTTAGTGTCCGAGAATGCTAAGTTACGGGGATAATGATTTTGATGAGATGCCTGAAGGAACGAGAATGCAATGAGGGTGTGGTGAGTAGATAGAAGACAGCACGATTCACTGTTTCAACGAAAATGCATGGGGTGTCTAGATGCGGTTGGGCGGATCAGTGAGCTCGTACGACTCGCTTACGCCGCCAGCACGGCGAGATGAAGCTATGTAAGGCGGAGCAGGACCAGACGACGAAGTGGGCAAGCCGGCGGTGTTTCGCAATCGGCCTTGCTCGAGCGCATTGGCTGGCGACATGGGGCGCGAAGGTGGAGCTGTGCCAGGAGCTGTAGGAGCCTCGCCTGGAATGTCGTCAAATACGTCGTGACCACCAAAGGCAGCGCCCGCATCCATGAAGCGGTACGATCGGTCACCTGCACCCAGCGTGTTCTTGACACCAGCTTCGGAGGTGGTAGCGGTGAGCGACGAGTCAGGGGGCGGGTAAGGTACTGAGGTGACGTGGTTGACCGAAGTGACGTTGGGGTCACCCTTGGGGCCGTAGATCCTGCACTCGGCCATCAAGACCTTGAGTTGACAGAGCCATCGGTTGCGTCGCTGTGCCTTCAGGCCGCCCTGCTGCCAGTTGGATTTGTATCGAATGCCGGCAGACAGCAAGAGACTGCCTTGCTCTTGGAAGTCGACCACGTTGATGTCAAGACCGGGTAAAAAGTCGCGCTTCTCGCCTTCGATCCAGTGAACCATCTTGGTTCGAAGCGCTTCGATCTGCGCAAAGGTGGTGCTGTAGGCCACCTCGAACTTGAAAGTCTCTTCAATAGCACCAGATCGACGCAAGTTGACAATGGGCTTGGTCGCGAGCTGAGAGTGACTGATCATCACATTCTTGCCGTTGGTGGTCTTGAAGACCGTTGTAAGCAAACGCATCTCCTTGACAATGTATTGGTCGTCACCGACATCGACACGGTCTCCAACATCATAGGGATGCTTGATGAACAAGAAGATGATAGCGCCGAGCGTTTCCTGTGCTGTGGTACCGATGAGCCACGAGAGACCAAGAATCAAAGTACCGAAGGATGTGACGAGCGTGCTGAATGCTACGGAAAGCATAGCAGCGATGATGATGGCAGAGATGAGGACAAAGACACTCATAAAGATGGAGTCGAGGCGACCCACAGCCGAGTCGACATCGCGCATCGAGAGCTGCAGTGCCAGTCGCTCTCGGTGGATCTCGACGCACGAAGTCTCGAGCTCCTCGCGAGTGATATCTCCGTTGAGATCGCGATCGAAGATCTCGAAAGCAGCTTCGGCGGTAGTGGCGTCAGGGAAGCAGTGGCTGATGTCTTCGACAAACATCTCGGACTTGCCAGGGGGACAAAAGCTGTACCAGATCCTTCTTGCGAGCGCCTGGGTCTGTTTGCGAGAGTTGAGCGAGGAGACAACAACGGATCGAGGGTTTCCGGGTTGAAGTACGCCTTGACCAGCAATTTCACTAGCAACAGTACCGAGTACACTCGTGCTCTGCAATGCTACGTCGCGCACCTTTTGACCAGTCTTGCGCAATCTCGCTTTGGCCAAGTGGACGCCGGTTGACTTGCGCTTAGCCTCATGCTCGGCTGCCATGTAAGTATCCTTTCGGTGGAGGTTTTTGGAGTTCTCGTAAAGAGTGGTGAGCACCTTGATGTTGAACTTGGATGTCTGAATGCGATCCTCGTAGGAGACACGGTGGAAGTTGTAGGCGATACCTTGGATGAAGAGCTTCTCGGCGAGCAGGATGGCAGCGCTGAGGCAGACACCGAACCAGAGACGATAGCCGGAAAGCATAATATCGCTGGTGGAAGGCCAGGAGCTGTCGTTGTTCTTTTGGGTGACGACGGTGGTATGCGAAGATGATGACGACGAGCCAGTGAGGGTTGAGTTGGCTGGGGTCAACGAAGCTGATTCAATGGCGGCCTTGTCGGCACCTTGGAAATTGCCAATGACAATAGCGAGCCAGAGCGCAAACAAAAGAATGGTCCAAAGGAAGAAGGCGACGTACTTTTCGGTGACAATGAGGAATTCGGTATACCTGCGCATCTTTTGATGCAAGTTGCCGACGGTCCAACGAAGAACACGAGGAATCATAATGGCACCGACACGGCAGATCCACCATCCGATCCAGATGGAGCTGAGCCATACTGACCACCAGAAGATACCGACATCGAGAACAACGGGCTTCTTGAACTGATTGGCGGGCCGAGCATCGTAAACGAGAAGTGCAAGAATGCCTGGAATCCAGAAAAGAGCCGTGGGAATGAGGATGTAGAGGAAGAGTCGAACCGAAGGATGACCCATCTTGGGGCCGGAGCCGTGACGCCCATTGAGACCAACAAAGCTAGCGTTGGCATTGTCATGCGAGTATCCGGCACCTTTGAGAAGACGCTCCCATGAGTCACTGTCCTGACGCTTAAAGCCTGGTCGTTTGGAAGCGGAAGCAGCCTTGGAAAGATCGGGCGAGGATGCGAAGCGTCGGGACATGTCAGAAGCATGTGTGACATTTTGTTGCCTGCGACTGGGCGAAGCGGACTGTGTAGGAGGGTAGGTGTTGGAGAGATCGGATCCACCGTCATTGGCCCACTGGCCTGATCCTCCATAGTTGGCAGGATAATTGTCGTATTCCTTCTCGGATGGGTAGTCGGCGACGTGATCGTAGTAGGTGGAGGAGCTGACACCTTGGCCAGCCAAAGGTGCGTCGTAGGTGCGAACGGGACCGTGCAAGGTAGCGTTGTCTTCGGATGCCCTGCCTGCTGTGCCTGTGTTGGGACCGCCGCCGCCGGGCACGCGAGTCCACGGCGCTGACATGGTGCTTATGTGTCGACGAAGAGGAGCTCTATTCTATGTTCTACGGTGTAAGTCTCGAGTCGATATGGAAAGGAAGAAGAAGAGGAGAGAGTCTTGATGTTCTGTACGGAAGGGGAGGTGTAGCTTGTTGAGGGGAAGAGAATGTAGGGAAAGCGTTGGATGGTGGTGTTGAAGACAAGAAGGAGATAAGTTGATGGTCAAGCTGAACTTGAAAGGGAACAAATCTGTCAAGCGACAGAAAGCCAAGACCACAAGAGCTTGAAACAGCGGACTGAGCATTTGCGCTGGCAAAGTTGGCGGTGCATTTGGTGCAAGCTGCAGCCGCCTTGCATGTCGGGCTGAACTGTCACTTTTGCTTTTTTGGCATGTCAGTTTGCGGTTTTGGTGTTGTTCTGAATTGCCGAACCCTTGATTTGGTTGCTTTGCTGCCTGCCGAGCTGAACAAAAAGACAGAAAAAGAAAGTTCAAATCCAATCAAACCAAACGCGATCCGTGCTTAAAAAAGCAACAGCACAGCACAGTGGAAATGCCGTGCTTGTCTTTTGCGAAGACAAAAAAAGGGGTTTTGGTGGAAGAACGCGAAACCCCTAAATCTGCAAGTAGACGTCGTGGCGCTAGGCTGCAGCCGCTGAAATTGTGCCAGAACGAACTCGTCACACTCGAAAAAAATAAAGCTCGAAATCTGAGACCATCACCTTCGTTGGTGCTGACTGGTGATCCGCTTTGTCCGTTTCTGCTCCATTGGCTGGACTGCGAGCTTGGTACCAACACTCGTCCAAGATTCTTACAGATACGAACATATCCTTCGCAACGAACATCTGCAACGATTTGGACGGAGTGCAAGCTGAAGGTCCCAGCAGCTCATTCCGCAGAGATTGGTCTCTTTGTGCGTGTCATCTGAGTCAGCGATGGAGGAGCGTTCTCCATGACGAGACGAGCAGGCTGGAATTCGAAATGAGATGACCAACTTGACTGCTGACGCTTTCATGCCATCGCATCACATGTCTGCAACGAGCAAGATTGGAAGATGTGATGGACGGTGTCTGTGCGCGGGAAGGAATTGTGATTTGGTGAATTCATGGAAGAAAGCGGCTGATCCGAACTGTCGGTGATGTCAAGATGCTCATCCCTTCTTTGTGGCGCGGACGCCGCGGCGAATTTCTTCTCTCACTTTTTCGGCCCTCTTTGAGTGACGATGCTCGAAACCTGCACAAGCCCGGTCGTCTGACTTGCGCCGCCTTGGCGAATTATTCCAAAGCTCAATTTCGACAGACAGGAAATTGCGACCTTTCCACTTTGCTTGCTCCGCTAGCCCAGCTAGCTCAATGAGCTAAAATTGAAGCTGAGTCTGACAACTCGCTTCCAGACAAGATCTGCTTTCGACAAGCTCGTGTGTTGGCGACGTCTACAACAGACGTGCTGCAGCTTCGAGGCAGGCGCAGCCATAGTCTACGAAGGTGTCTGCACAATTAGCGTCGGGGTTCGGCGGCAGTGAAGAGTATCGGCAACGGCTTTCTGATGACTTCGGCACCACAGATGACCAGATTTCGGCAGCAGCTGCGCAAATCAAGAAGCTGCTTTGTTCGAATTTGAAGATGAAGGTCCCCGATTTTAGATCTTAGATCTGACTACAAAAAAGTGGAAGCAAAGCGCCCAACTGAGACCCGATTTCAAATTCAGCAAGCCCTTTTCTGCCAAGACAGATTTTCGGCGCCTCTTCGCCTTCGCGCTTGGTCCGCTTCTCCACCGGCACACAAGAAAATGGGCGCATGAGACAAATGCGAATCTGAGCAGACCGCCTGCATTTCTCGCTCACTTAACTCTCTCTACGCCTCAGCCGCCTTCAAGCTCGGCAGCCTCCGTCACACTTCGCGCTTCTGGCTGCATTTGATACTTATGCGCCTCCTTCTCGTCAGAAGGCTTTCGATTGCATCGTGTCCATTCACCACCTCCTCCATCTTCGTCTTCGTTACTTGTCTCTCCTCCATCAGGCGCGCAATCAGGTCTATTCGCACACTCAAGACGCTCAACCTCATTTCGTTGCAACCAACAAGGAAGCTTCTCGACCATTCGTCGGCGCCTCCGCTTCAATTCGGATCACCCACCACAAACCCTGCTTGCGCTGGTCGTAACATCTCGCGTGATCGTCTCTCTGGATCGACTCACTCGCATCAAACGCTCGAACCTTCCGGTGCAGCTCGACACGCATCCTTTCCGAAGAGCAGCACAATTTGTCACAGATAAGCATCTCGCTGCCAATTGGGCACGATAAGCTCGCGCAACGATGCCTCTCCTTCGCGCGGCTCGAGACCTGGTCGGCGCAGCCGCTGTTGTCCCCGACCTTCACGAAGAGGCGCCATCAGGCATCATTTCACTGTCTTGGGCCTTCTTGATCATTCCATGCATCTTTCTCGTCGGCGCGTTTGCCTGGCTCATCTACAACTTTAGCCAGCCCTCCGAGTTCCCATCATCCAACGGCTTCGGCCACGCCGACCACAATGCAGAGGACGACGAGGATCAAGGTGACGATGAAAAGGAGCAGCTGTTAGACGCATTCAACGAATCACAATCCCACGCTGCAACTCGCACCGCATCATCACACGCGCCATCCGACTCTACTTCCTCCGCTTCTTCATGGAAGATCAACAGCAAATTTAGCACGACCTCGCGCGGTGGATCTGTCTACACGTCCTACCCGGATCCGAACGGCACCTACACCCACTCTCCGAAGAGCTCCATTTCTTCCACTACCTCGCCAAAGTCGAAGCGCTCAAGCCTGACAGCAGACAGCAAGCAAAACAGATCCGTCGGAAGCAAAGCCGCAAAAGTGCTTGCTTTCAACCGCGACCGCATGATGCAGGATCTCGAAAAGTTGGATCCCATCGACCGAGAGGAATTGCAACGCTCCTCTTCCAGAGCCAGCGAGACAACACGCAAATCCGACTGAGTCGAAACAACGACATTTGACCCTACACACTTTCTTGATAATCGCAAAGCATAACAGCATTCGACTTGTACTTCTAGCAGCATACGCAATCATATCTCATACAACAACTTCACGAATCCCTTGGCTGGCCGCGCATAGATCCGACTCTCCTTTCTGCATCGAGCAACGCGCTAAATCTTCTGGCGTCCTGCAGTAGCAAGTCGTGTCAATGCATTGTCACAACCAGATCAAGTGGCGCAAAGCGAACGCGACATGGGACGGCTGCGCACTGCGCTGCATGTCCTTCACCTACTCAGAGCGTCGCTACTCGCCACAGACGAGATGACGCCGGACCCGCACCTCCGATCTCTGACCGAGACGTCCCCGCTGCGCTCACGACACGACCTGCTTGCTTTGACCGTACCATAGCTTTGTGCGGAAGAGCAAGCCCATCCTTCACAGCAGCAGAGACTTACGTCCTTGTTCTGGTCTGGCCCAACTCCAACTCTACCGTTCACAACTCTAAATATACCCAGCCCCTATCACTCTTCGTCTCTCGCCCCTGCAGCCCAAGCTCGACACCAAATCTTTCCAACATCAGCTACGGAGGTTCTCTACAATGGAGGTCGACTCTTTCTTTCAGCCCTTGATTGATCGGTTTCGTACCGCAACCCTAAGCGACGATGACACCAGCAGCTCGACGGCTGAGCTTGTCGACGCCTTGGATGACCTCGACTTGGCTCCAGAGAAGGTTGACGCCTCGATCCAGACGGACAATCCGGTCAGTTGCGACACTGCGCAGCCGAAGAATGATGAAGAAGCGAAGCCAGTCTTAGGCACTGTGATCACCTACATCAAGGACTATAACAAGCAAGCCCGGGCTACAGGCGAGGTCTACAAGCTGCTTTCTTCAAACTTCCATTTCAGTGACTCCTACCTTTTCGACGGCAAACCCATCTGCGATCGAGACGCAACTCGTGAGATTGCACTCTACGGTCCATCCGGAAAGATGGTTCACGTCTACAACCTAGGCCTTACTGAGAGGGAGACGATCTTTGCAGATGTTAACGCAATGCTTCTGCCTCGTGGCATCTTCAAGTTGCGTCCCATCGTCTCGTTCCTCGGTCCGTACGTCTCGGTCAAAACCAAAGACCATTTCAACCTCGAAGCCACTATGGAGCTCGTCGAAGAAAAGGGAAAGCTGGGCCCGTATCGAACCAAGTTCATATCCAAGGGGCTTCCCTTCGAGCCAGCTTTTTGGATTTTCAGAGGCATTCCGAAGCACTTGGAGATGGATACGCTATCTGCTGAGATGCACAGCTACGCTGTGGTCCATGAGAAGGTACTTGGCAAGTTTCGGGTCATCTATGCTAGTTGCGTACCTAGTACAGATCCCTTCGATGACACTCCATTTGTCACGGGTAACATTCTCTTGGTCGCCGAAGCAAAGACGATCGAATACAGTGTTGGCAAGAAGATGCCCTTGTTTCGTGGCGTCAAGCCCCGTCGTGGTCAGTCAGCGGATCTTCACCATTGATCTCTCGAACAAGTCTGCCTCTGCCTGTTCAGCCGCGATGCATCAAGCAGTGGATGTGAAAGTCTCGGCGCCCTTCCGACAGCAGCGTCGTCCTGTCTCGTTGACGTGTCGCTTCAAATCGCAAATCCTGTAATCACATCGCGTCAAGCTTGTTTCTCAATCTCAACTTTCGTCACGTTTGACTTTGTGTGATCTTGCGCCGATCGTGACGCATCGCCTTGCGTGCGCTCAAACCCTCTTTCGATCGTCACATACGATTTGTCCCGAACACAAGCCGAAGTGAGAGCGTCGGCTGAGGCGCTGCGCCCGTCGTTTTGCGGCGACAACGTGTCTCGTTGTTCTCTGGGATTCTACCTTGTGTCGTCTGCGCTTCGTTTGTCTGCACACAAAGACGCGTAACGAGAGGAACAACGCTTTGATTCCGGCGAGTAGGGGCGTAGCCAAAGCCCATAGGGCTCTTTCCTGTTCCATTTTCAGACACTTATCACAAGAGACAACCTCTTCGGCTTTGCACCACCACCATACCCTTCACTGCATCACTCTTCTCTCGCCACGACCTCCAACAGCATTCTTCGGGATGTCCAACACCGCCTCAATCAATCACGGTGAGGTGTCGAGCGCAGACAACTCTGCGGCTACTGTTCAGCCAAACATCCGGGAAGAAGAAGATGACGAAAATCTGTCGGAGGCTATGAGCAACATGCAGATGATTGTGGCACCCAAGCCACCCAGCTTCGACGTCACATACTACTGGGACAGGGTATACACGAGTAAACACACCTTGCCGGACGAATATGTCTTCAATCGCCACGATATCACACGCTTTCGAATGGTTCACGTGCTCGAAATCTATCGTGAGTATCGCAAGAGGACCGCTACTCCGTACTTCGATGAAGATCTACAGCAACAAGTGATGTCGGAACTCTGCAAATGGCTACACAGCGCACAGCTTCTCGGGAAAGGACAGCTTCCAGGTTTCTCCTTCTTTGATGACAAGATCTACATGACCTGCCCGAGCACCAAGGCTCTTACGGGAAGCATCGACCTTCTGCACTACAAGGACTTTCTCTCCGTCTACCGTATCAAAGTAATCTCGAAAGGGTTCCCTTTTCTGCCCCGCTTCTGGCGCTTCAAGGGCCTTTCTACTGATACAGACGAAGAACGCTTCATGACCAGCCTCAAATCTTATATCACGACGCATGAAGCGAAGCTTGGAAAGACTCGCGCTGCTTGGGTAAAGTTTTACGAGATCTCAGGAATCGAAGGCAAACGGGCTTTTGCGGGCAGCCTCCTGCTTCTGACCGAGCAGGTCGCACTGCTCGACACCATTCCCGCATTTCGAGGCGTCAAACCAGAAGTTGAGACTCGTCCTTCGCTGTGTGGCTAGAGCTTCTTAAACCCTCGACCCTGCCCACACCACGCTGCATCTCGTCACTGAACCGTCACCAATATCGCATTGCCGAAAGTTGTTCTCGATTGCTCCAAGACTTTCATGTACCTAGCTCGCGTCGTGACTCGTCTCTCAAATCCATTTCTTGTCGTCACGCACATGCTGTGATCTTGCGCCGTATGTGGCGCACTTCACAGACGCTATCACTGTCACACGCCGCGATTTTGTGATGCGATTGTCGGCTTAGCCGACAGGTCACTTGACCTTTGCTTCTGTTGGGGAGTTTTGAAAGGGCTGAGTTGCTTCGGTCAGGGTGAAGTGCTGGGACTTGAATGGCGGCTCGACTGCAATCCTGCTGAGTCCCTGCATGTGAGCAAAGACCTTGAAAGGCATATATACTCGCACTTTTCCGCCCTCGCCTCCTTCCTTCCCTTCAAAATCTTCATTGCCCATCTTCGCTACCGCGAGCGTGTCCTTCCTCTCATCTCATCAACAGCACCCATCAAGCCTGTCACCTCTTGGGCACCACAGCTTGCGTGTCGAACGATTGCATAGTAGTCAGCATCTCCATGGATCCAGACCGGCCCTTAGCAGGCAGAAAGAGAAAGAACTCTCCCACAGACGACTCGAGCAGCTGCTGCTCCGGCTCCACGGCCATGGAGACTCCCATCAAGCACACGGTCATTGACCTTGCCGGAAGCGACGACTCAGAATCCGAGACCATGGACGATAGCGGCAACGACGCCGATGACCGCGTTGATTCTATTTCCCCTGCAAAGCTTGAGTGGAAGATCATTCACAACCCCAGCGGAGCGAGAATCATCGACCTCGACTACTTGCTGGAGAAGGACATCTCTTGGTCTTCGGAGGCAATGCACATGGTCTTCGTCCTACCTGATCTCATTGGCATGGAGTCGGACAGTCAAGCTCTTCTGCATTCTGCAGAGCGCAGCGAGGTGATAGCTGCAATCTTTCGCCACCTGCAGCTTTTCAACCTGTTGAACACAGACAGCAGCATTCCGCCCATTCTTTTCAGGGGCAAAGAAATTCACATTGTCTGCCGCGACTATATCATGGCTCAGACTTTCTTCGACCGCCACCCTCGCTACAAGGGCAATCGCTTGTGGATGAGAAGCAAAGCTTTCGCAAGCGATAATTGCGAGGTTCAGCTATTCTCCGAAGTCACATTACCACACGACAAGACGATCGAAAAAGCGCTGGACGAGTACGTGAACGAGCTGAAGAATATTTTTGATGTAGCCAATCTCATCGCTTTAGCCCAGGACTACCACGTCATCATCAATGGCTCCAGTCATTGTTACTTTGCTGGCAAGCTTGTCATCTTTGCTGGGCGCAAAAAGGGTGCCGAGGAGGTAGAGCTTCCCAAATTCGGAGGGGTGCGACCAAAACGAGTAGTCTAAGCTAGACATCAGCGCCGACCTCCATTGTTGCCCTGCTTGCGGCTCCAAACATACTTGCGCACTTCTCTATCTTATCTTCGTGCCATAATCACTCTCGCCCATGCGGCACCTGATCGTTCGCTATGTAAAAAAGCCTCAATTACCGTATCATTCTTTGTATCAGATAGTCGACCAACAACTCGTTAATTCGTTCCAAGTTCTGCTACTCATGGTTAAAGTTTGCCAGTGAAAGCGATCGAAAGAAGCGTTCGAAACTGCTTGCGACACTCTGTCATCGAGTGAATGACTTGCTTCATGTGGGATGTTCCCGGCCACTTTGACGGCGGGCGTGCAAATACCGACGGGCTACACAACATTACGTGGTCGTAACACTAAATTGTATTGAGACGACCGAGACGCGACCATAGCGGCGCTACATGAACCCTTCGAACTACACGACAAAGTGACAAGGGTACGTCCTCCATCACAGGTTCATCGTCGATGCAACTATGGATGATTCTAGGACCTAAGCTTGTCGAGGACCTCGGTTGCCCTGTCACCAAATTTGTGGTATTCAAGCTTGGTTCCATCGGCAAGAACCACGTATTTGCGACCGGCTTTGTACCTGCGAGGGTCGATCTCGGGAGGATAGTATCCGCAGTGCTCCCAGTCCAGCACTGCCTTGACCTTCATTATGTCCGGATCAACGATGACGTTCCCCTCGTGCAAGTCTCCGTGGCAAAGCGGGTAACCCTCTTCGTGGTTCTCTACAAACTTGACAGGCGCGGGGATGTTGCGATATTTCTCGATCGCGAGAGGAAAGCAAGGGGCAGGAACAAAGCTCTTAATCGTGGACGAGCGGTGTTTTGCGAGCTCTTCGACAAAGCCGTCGAGCTGTTGGATGATCTTGGCTTTGTCGTTGGCGTCTTCGATCTTGTCCATCGTCACTCCCTCCACTTTTTCAAGTCCAAGGTAGATGCGGTCGCCCTCGTCGATGTAGAAAAGGATGTTGGGCACGAGGATGGTGGTGTGCTTAGCTACAAATTCGATAGCAGCCTTCTCGTTGCGCATGCGGTTAGCGCAATCGAGAGGGGCGTACATCTTGTGAGTGAATGGGTTCACCGAAAACTCGGCGAGAGTCAGATTGCGTTTGACAAAGCAAGGTTTGCCCGCGACAACAATGTCACGGTAGACTTTCGAGTCGACACGACACGACTCGGTGGTAGGCAACGGGATTCTTTCGAGCATGACGTTTGGAAGCAATTGCGTGGAAGCCAGCAGAAAGCCGAGGCAGCTGGAGAAACAAATAGGTTGATTGAAGGGGGAAGGAAGAAAGCTTCAGTATGACTGGATAAGATCGAGACGAGCTGGAGCTTGCGTATACTAACCCTAGAAGATGAATTCGGGAGGTTGAGAGGGTATGGGGACAAGAAAGGATGGAAAGGGACGAGAGGAAAGTTGGGCGAAGCTATATATGACCTCCCGCTCTTGCGCAAAGTGCTCATCTCGAAACAAAGCTTCGACTTGACTGCGCTTTCTGCGCACTTCATTTGCGCACTCGACTCAAGCCTTATCTCCCCTGCGCAGCCCTTTTGCGCCCAGAAAGAATGTCTGACCCACCCTTGGCAATACAACCGACGCTGTCAGCTATCGCACAGTCTTTCGCTCCGAAGTCTGCATCAGATAACCGATTATGCGGGGATATGCAGTCCATGAGCTTTTAAGTCAGGACAGTATCAATCGATTTGAATGAACGAAGAGCGTGACTGTTTCTTCTTCTGATTGAAGAAGGGACGCGGGACGTTGCCGTGCCAGCCGTTGTAGAAGAGGATCATATCGCCCGAAAACACCGGACCGGGTGACATGCCTTCAATCTCGTAGAAGGTTGCATATGCAGCCCGTATACCCTCGCGCCTGCTGGAAGCATTGATAAAATAGTTCTTATAGTGTGCTTTGAAGCTCGCATCAAAGACGTCTTTCATCATGGCATCTCCTTCCGTGAAATGTACCACATGCGGGTCATGAAAAGGAAGACCTTTCTGCAAAAGTTCCATAGGTCTGCCCCAAGCCATTGGCGGTGATTGATGTAGCCTGATAAGAAGATCGCTATTCAGACCGGATACAAGGACCAGCTTGCCGTCGAAGTGCACCTGGGGTTGACAGATAGCCTGTGTATCACTATCCCTAGCCAAGGCTGCGGCTATGCAAAGGATGAGATAGTCTTGCTGCTCTTGATTGTATACCCGTTGTCCCGTGGGCGAGACGGGCTGATAGACGTTTTGAAAGCCTGTGCTGCACCAAGGTACACGCTGAGCAGTCATGTATGACTGACACGTTCGCAGGGCTCCGAGATCCTCGGCGTAAAGGCACTGCCACCAACGTTGAATCGATCCTAGAGCGGCCCTGGTTTCACTCGATGGACCGGCTACAGCCTCAGCGGCCGTGGTGTCTTGTATCACACTGCGTCGAGCAAGCGACTTGCTAACAAAGCTGCCTGGATACCTGACCTGGGCCTGCGTCTCGGTGACCCTGGTACTTTGGATCGTGCTGCTTCGAGAATGCAACTTGCAGTGCAACCCACCCTCATCGCTACCTCTCGATGCAGTCGAAGCTTCCTTCTTTGCCCACTTCCCGCCCAGCGAAAGAGACTCGGAAGATAAGTTTCTCTGAATCTGTCTTGGCTCGGTCGATCGGACAGGACAGGCTTCTTCGTAGTTGGGGGGTGGCGCTCCATACGGTTCAGTCCTTGATTGAAGGAGCTCATCAAGAAAGTCTTGTATGGGGGATTGGTTTGACATCCTTAAGAGCATCTCTGATTGGAGCAGATCTTGCAATGGCAGAGTATCGGTAGCGCTCAGAGGCGCTACGACTGGAACAGAATCCATCTTGAAGAGCTCGTTGATGAAGTCTTACTGGAAAGAGTTAGGGTGCTCGAGCAGGTAGCAGAAGATGATTGATGCTGGGGATAGACGTACTGAAGGACGCATAAAGAGGACCTGCGACTGGAAGAGAGGAGCAAAGGGCTTGAGAAGGGTGCCTTTATCTTCACGCAAGCGAGATGCGAGCCACATGGAAAGCAGAGGTCAGCTGTGCACCAACGTCCCTTCACCAGGAACGAGACAGCTGAGAAGGCAAGCCTTGTCAGTCTGCCGAGCGACACATGATCTCTTGCACCTGAAAGCAGCACTGCCTCCTTCAGGTCCCACAGCCCGCATCGCAGCACAGTAGGAGGTCTAATTGTGGCTTCTTCGAAAAGACGATGGGAGGTGCTGGTGTAAGAGAAGACAATTGGTAAGATCCGTGGGAAGAAATGCGATTCAGTGCGTACAAAAAGAAAAGGAAAAAGAAACGCTTCTGTCGGAGTTTGGTTTAGACCAACACAAAAGGGTCTGTGCCACTTCCACGGGTCTCAGCTCTCGCCTAGCCGGGACTGTCGCCCTTTTGTCCCTATCGAAGGCGCTGCAGGACCGACCATTGTTCTTCCCGATACCGGTGTGACATCTGAGAACTGAATGTGTCATCCTGCTCATCGAGAAATTCTCACACATGAACTCGATCAAGCATCACGACGCAAAAGACGAATGTCTAGGCGGGTATGGAGATCTATATGACAAAGATAAGCGAATCCCATGTTGAGACTGGTGGCATTCTGGCCTGTGAGGATTGCGAACAGGTGCTGAGAACTGAGACAAGGTATCGAAGGTAAAGAAAGCTATGATCATGATTTAACTCGCCGGAAAGGAGAAGGATCGAACAGCGAGTCGCGACCTACGGGCACTAGATTGGCATGCTTAGTCGTGAAGCGCGGCCACCGCACTTTCACCTCCTTTGTCCTTTTACCTCCCTCCACCATGCCAATGAGACGAAGCAACGAGCCGGCTCTCTGCTCGATTGGGACCTTCTGCCAAACATACATGTGATACCTGTTGTTTCTCTCAACCGGCATCTTTCCATCGTCAATAGTGAACATTGGTGTAGTGTTTTTAATCTGCTCTGCAGCAGAAGCGGATACTAGGAAGATGTCCGGCTCGAATTGATGCAACCTTGTCCAGATTCTTCCGTATGCTTCTTGGATCAGGCCAGAGGTTAAATGTGTTCCCTTGTAAGGAAGAGATCGCGAGCGTATGTTGGGATATGTGGTCATCGACAACGGGACGCCTACTCGGTTCAGAATATCCAGTCTCTGCTGTTCAGTAATCTCTGGTGGAGGAAGGATGCGTACGTCGAAGCCGAGGGGTTCTGGCTGTTGGCGAAAAGCCTCGTTGCGAAAGAACGGATCGGTGCTGCTTGGGCTGGGACGAGCTAGGCGAATTGCAGGCACTTGAGTATGGCTATTCCCAGCACCTTGAATCGTCGACTGGCTTGATGTACCCAGCACCTCTGGCAAATAAAGCTGAGTGGAAGGCTCATGTTGCTGAACGAAAGTTTGATCGAAATATGGCATATACCAGTTGCTGGCCTCAGCTTGGCCTTCAAAGCCTGTTGAAACGTGCGAAGATGCGTCAAAGAAGCCCGGGTACTCTGAGTGGCCAGCATCGTTTTCAGCAACAGGGTGAGTAATAGACGGATGTCGGGAGATATCGATATTCAGAGGCTCGCCGTGAGTGTTGTAGTGAGCTGCAGCTACGTCGTCGTCTGCCATGCGAGCGATGCTTTCCAATGCCATCCGTAGTTCAGGGTTGAGCGGCGACGGTGCATGGCAGACGCTCGAGCAAGCCAAGAGTACGACCAGACCGAGGGCTATGACTTGCATGGCTAAGGTAGAGCACTCGTTGAAGCAGCGTAAGTCCTATGACGATGAACGTGGTCACGATGGAAGTAGGATAAGGTAGGCTCCTTCTGGTGCGGAGTCTTCTGCTCGGCTTGAAGCTGGGTAGTTTCGACGAAGAGTACCCACCTTCATTTCTGCTCACGGCGGCATTACACCCGAAAGCTGACAACAGCCTACGTGTCGAAGGACTCACCCTCAAGGCCTCTTCACGATCACTCTGAGCTTTTGAACGAGGTGCTGGGTATCGTTGGCATCGGTAAAGTCAGTGGAAACTTTCATATATTGTGTTTCATGCGAAAGAAGTATGAAAAGATACTGAATGACAGATGGCACAGAAATAAACTAACACTTCTAAGCATCGAAGGGCTCGAGAGGTGAACGATCAATCATAGAGTCGCGACCTATCGGTTCAAGCCCAACTCGCTTCGTCCTAAAGGTCTTCCACTTTACAAGTAAATCTGCTGGCTTGCGACCTCCCTCGACCATTCCTACCAAGCGATAGACTGAGCCCTCTTGAAAGTTTGGATTCAGCCGTTGCCAGACGTATATATGATACTTTTTGTGTAGCTGTACCTCCATCTTCCCTTCCGTGATGGTGTGGACCGTTGGCTGATCAAAATCTGTAGCAGGCAACAAAAAAATGTTGGGCTCAAACTGTCGAAGCCGCGTCCAACTCGAGCCATAAGCTTCTTTGATGAGACCAAGAGTGAGCTGTTCCCCCTTGTAAGGAAGCAAGGTCGACTCCGTCTGCGGGTAAACACGCATGGTAAAGTGGCTTCCGACCCTCCAAAAGACGTCTGATGGTTGGCCAGGTCGTTCTCTACATGATTGGCGAGGTCCTCGAGTGCTCGGTGCAACTCGGCGTCGAACAGTGGCTGTGCAAAGCAAATACTCGAGCATGCCAACGCAAGGAGGAAGCAAAAGACTGCAGGACGCATCTTGAAGTGAGGACTCCGGCTGAATGGGGCAAACCGACCTCGCTGACATGCAACAGAGCTCTTTCGAAGAAGACTTTATACTGTGCTACCAGTCTGTCGACGAACGGCTGCAAAATGTTCCTGCTCAATTTTTTCTGCCAAAGATTTTCAGCATGACGGTTGTTCCGGACAGGGCTCCCACCTTCATCTCTGCAAGTGTTTTCAAGATTGCGGCAACGTGGGACAAATGAACTTGCCATCGCATTCTACCCGCTTCAAGCGCATGTGTCGTTTCAAAAGCACTTCGGACTTTGATCAAGCGTGCATTGTCGTAGTCTTTCTGCTGGTGCAATTTATTCGATCTGATCCATCATGAGACCGAATGATGGTGAGTCACAGCTCATGACAATGATATCAATAACAGTGAAGAAGAACAACATCGGGACGCCATGCCTATTCTGCCTCTATGAGAGGTGCGTGATGGATGAAAGAGTCCGTGCCGAGGGGAGTCATCCCAACTCGTGCGGTTCTGAAGCCCTTGTAACCAAGAAGTGCGTCTTTCAGCCTCCTGTCCGATTCGATCAAGCCGAGTAGGCGGTAGACTGGATTGTCTGGATACACAGCAGGAAATTGCTGCCAGACGTATATCAGATAACCGTTACTTGCTTGTGGTCGCATGCCTCCAACTTCGCGGGTGGCGATTAGGTCCTTCTTTGCATTACCTGCATGTACGAGAAAGATATCCGGCCTCGGATGGAACAATCTTAACAACGCCCTGCTGTCACCAAACGATTCCTTGATCAGAGCAGGGCTGAGCCCCTTGCCCGTATAAGGATGCACTTTGGATCCTGGCCTGTCTCCTTTGATTCTTTCAAAAAAGGGGGCGATCGATTGAAGAATGTCCCGACGCTGCTTTTCGGTCATTGCGGCAGGGATCCTGCCTTCAAATGGTGTTGCTTTCTGAAGACGAGCTTTCTTGTTGCCTCGGCTCTCGTCCTCGACTCTTGCATGTGCTTGAGCGGCTGAACGAGCAGGTACGACTTCATGAAGGGTGTCCTTTGGTAATTCATCCATTCTGATTGGCGGGTTTGGATGATTGAAAGCTGCCTCATCGCGGAGCGAGGGTGCGGTGAGAAAGGCTGTGTTGGAGGAACTGGATCCTGCTTGAGCTGTGTGGTCTGCAGGCACATACAGATTCGCATGCAAGAAGCGTGAAGGATATGTAATGCTGATGGGTTCATGTTCGCGATAGGAAGAAGTCGGATGAGTATTGATAGGATGATGCGAAACGTCGAAGTCGAGCGGTTCGGTAGAGGTGCTATAGTGATGTTCTGCAGCAGTATCCCCGGCCAGTCTCGCTATCTTCCTGAATGCATCTTGTAAGGCTGGGTTCATTTGAGGCGCCGCATGGCTGGTGCTTGAGCATACCAGAAAGAAGAGACCCGTTAGGGCTAAACTATGCATCTTGAAGCAACAAACCAACATGGAGAAGGTGGAAATGGTATAGTCTACGTCAAGAGTTACATCCTAGGCACAAGGCTGGTCCTTCTTATGGGGCCAGAGCGGCCACGTTCTCGACACACACTCAGGGACTGTCGTGCTCTTTGATTCTTTTAAAAAAATCATCCAAAGCTGTGACTGACCGAAGCGGACGCCCACATTCATTGTAGTGACTATTTGCGAACCAGTGTGAAAGCTAGAGTGCACCAGCACGGCCATACCGATGAGTCAAGTGGGATGTCACTCTCGCTTCATCTCACTATGCCCCTGGTCTCCCACATGCGCCTCATGGCCTTCATGTGAAGGCTGACAAAAATGCAATGTCCCATCCGCAGGGGTTGGTGGCCCCCTGCTTTGCTCGTCCTTTCGAGCAAAAGACCGCTTTCATATACTTGATCTCAAGCCATGAACGCCGAAGTCGGCGGACACAGGGTGTTGGCGGGCCTGCTGGGTTGAGACACAGCCTGTGGGAGACACCTTGCAGGCATTGCCACGAAAGGCGAGAATCAGGCGGGACCATTTTGCAGACTGTCACTACTCAAGGGACATGGTGCAACTGTATGCAGGCTTGCCTGTACCCAACACCCGTCAGCCAAGCTCCCGAACCCAAGGAATTTTTAGACAGCGTCAAAAGCATAAATGGCCGTGTGAATGGCGCTTGTGAAACTCATTCTTTGCGTCGGTTTACACCATAACAAAACAATCAAATACATATCAACTCACCATGACGTTACTCTTCAAGCGCCTTCTCGCCTTTGGACCGATTCTTGCTGCCGTGATCTGTACAGTGGCAGCTTGGGGGCCAAACGAAGCCGCCTTGGACACCGGCATGACTTCTAAAGCTCTCAATGACTATAAAGCCGCCCATATGAGCCACGGTGCTCCCTACAGGCCCCTCGAGGATCCATATCGGTACCACAGCATTGAGAACAACATCGAGCGTCAGAATCGCGCCTTCAAGCTTGCTGAACAGAATGGTGTCTACAAGATCGGTCACCATGTCAATGCCGAGGGTCGTAAGTACACGTACTTTATGAGCCCGATCCGAGCAAACGACGAGCTGGGCAGAGAGATTGGCTTCAACAAGAAGGTTTGGCACGCAGGTCAGAGTTTCCCGGAGAAGCACGCTGTGGCTGTGTGGAAACATTACGCGAACGGGGATCGCCGCCTTCTCAGTGTCAAAGAGTTTGCCGGCGCCGCACCTGATGATGGGCTCAAGCCGCTCGAGGACGTCCTGAAGAATCCCATGGGAGGAAACGGGGAGACTCTGAAGAAGGTCATACAAAGGGCGCGCCTATAAGCCCTAATATCATCTGCGTCTCTTCACTTCAAGCTTCGCTTAGCTGCTCGAGCGCCTTCGTGACGTTGATAGTCTATTATGCATAGCATCCATTACAACAAGATCCAGCTCTATACATCATTTAATGGCATTGGCATTGAATATGTTTTTCCACCTGAGATCCGATTCGGTAATCTAGACTGCGACCAAGTTGCGACAAAGACCGCCAGGTAAGAGGCTCTCTTTCCGCTACACAAGTGTACGAATTGAGAGAGATAACTCTACGGCAAGCACGAATTGACGATTGCAGGAAGTGACCAAGAGGCTTACTAAAGATACTTGCGCTCGCTTGACGCAGTAATCAACAAAAGGCAGGCACCTTCTGCCTTACTTGAGGAAGGAAGGCTTGTGCTTCTCACCAACGTCAATCTCATCACTAATCAACAAGACTTGACCCGTGAAGATGGGACCACCAGGCAGCCCGCTAACTTCGTAAAATTTGGCAAAGGCAAAATGAAGACCTGGGCCAGTCTTGGACTTTGCAACATGAGGAGCAAAGTGGGCTTTGAAAGCCTCGACGAAGGCTTCTTTCTTCATGGCCGGGCTGCGTACAAAGTTGGACACGTAAGGATTCTTGAAGAAGAGACCCTTGGAGACGAACGTCATGGGCTGACCACGGAAGATAGGAGGTGAAAACCAAAGGTGAACGAGAGCCATCGTGTAGAGAGAGGAGACGTAGGCTTCATGACCAACAAAGTGGATCATTGGTTGGGTAGGGATGTTTGGCTCAGGAGCCTCGGTGATGCTTTTGGTGATAGCCAGAATGATCTCGTCTTGAGTATCGTCATCGAAGCAAGCGCTATAATTGCAATTCTTCCAGCCATTTGCAGGCGTAAGCACATGCTGGTAGCCTTGCTTGGACCAAGGCACGGTCTGATCTTCAAGGTACTGAACCACCTCAGGCTTTAAAGCCTTGTTCTCGGGTAGAAGGAGCTCCCACCATCTCGAAATCTTCGTAGGAGCTTGCTGGTATCTAGGCTGGATCACAACTTCGCTGGGCTCCTTAGTTGCGGCAGGATTCTTGTCCTCTTTGTCAGCATCGACCTGCTCTTTGGCCTTTTGTACAATCGATGCAGATGCAGAAGAGAGAGTCGAACTCTGCGTTCTGGTAGTCGGTGGAGGAAGCGAGGAGGTGGTTGGGGGAGTTGCCTTGGCCTCGTTCTTTGGAGGTGAAGGCGATCTTGGAGCTTGCACGGTGATCATTTCCTATGCGATGGTGATTGCTCGTGAGGTATGTCGCTGTATATTGAAAGCAACACGAAGGTGGAGAAGAGTCGTTGAGGTGGCAAGGGAAACAGCAGTGGAAGAAATTTGAGTCTTTGTAACTTTTGAGAAGGCTGCCGAACAGTGAACTCGACTGCTGAGAGTCGACTCAGCCACTCTGCTAAAATCTGGCTGAGCTCTTACGGGCCCTGCCGCTTCGGAGCAGAATTTTCTCCTGAGATAGCCCATCTAGCGCTGAGCCGGAGTCCCACTTTGTTTCAGCGTACACGAGCGATCCGACCTTCATCATTGAAGTGAAGTTGTACGTGTTTGCACGCTGATAGGTAACGTAAGTTTGTCTTTTCGTGACGTTTCTTCTTTGGTCTGATAGGTTCTTTGGCTTCGTTTACGGCTCCAGTCAGGCTCCATTCCGACTTCCGGTCTTCCTATAGGGTCCGAGCGCTCTCTTCGCTGCAACTTCACTTGGACAGTCGACTGTTTGTCAGTATGCTCGACCATGCACGACCAATCATTGTTCCTCGCAGCAGAGGCGCGACAGCTTGAAACTCGGAATGCCATGCAGCTCATCAATTATCGGCCTCTTGAAATGCCAGATAGCTCGTCACGCCCTCCCAAATGAAGTTGGTGTGAGCTCGTAGCATCTCCGTAGCATCTACAAATGTCGCGCAGCTCATCAACTCGGCAGCGCTGTCTTCCGATCGAGTGTCACATCGCTCATCAACCACCTTCAACCCCCACTTCGCACTGAGCAGTACTTTCGCGTCTCAACAGCACAAGGCGACACGTCAATTTGCGCGAAACCCTTTTTTTCTTTTCTCCTTTTCCTTTCTTTTTCCGCGTGTGGCGCGTCACGACATCACAAAGGGCCCTCTTTTTCCCTTTCTTCTTCGCTTTAGTCTCAGAGTAGGTCTTTGACAACGTGAAGATGTGTCGCAGCGCTGATCGGCGAGTATGCAAGGTTAATGCGGGCGTGCATGGCGTGCATGGAGAAGTGCCCAGGGTCTGATCCGATGAAAGTCTGATCTGTCAAGACCCTCATCCATCGTCGTTGGTTGCCACCAAAAGGGCGTCGATCAGAACCCTCATCTATCACTTTGCTCATCATCGTCGACATGGTTCTTCGACGGTGTTGATGAGAGATGTGACAGCGTACAGCGAAGATGGTAGGAGGGGCTGGAAGAGATATAAGCTACCGCTCTCGGGGTCGAAGAAGGAGTGTTGCCCCCCAACCAGTACTCAGAGATCGTCTTGACTCCTCTACACAACTCCAAAACACACACGTCTGCGCATCCCTTTCTCGATACTTGACAAGACACGATGTTGAACATCATCCAAGCCCCCCGCTACCCCTCTTCTGCCGCCTCTGCCGCACAAGAGCCAATGGTGGTTGTCGCGCGCTCCATCATCAGCTCTTTTCCCTCTTGCATTGCGCACCGTCGCAACGCTTCCTCCTCCACTTCGACCTCCTCTACTTCTTCCACCTCTTCTTCGCTCTTCACTTCGGCAAGCGAGGACGAGAAGTCCCCCCTCCTCCCATCTCACCCACCACACAAAGCGTCTCACAGACCCAAACTTGGCTACGGTACCCTCTTCAACAGCCGCAAAGAATCGCGTAAAGCCCAACTCAAGCTTTCCATCTCTCGCCCTATCTCACACGAGCAAGATTGGTACTCTTTCTACGACGAAGTTGTCTCCCAGCCCCCACAAGCCACACAATCCACAAAGGAAGTCGTTAAAGCAGAAAAGGCGGAAGAGGAGGGGGAGAGGAGTATGGGTAGCGTCTACTCGACTCAAACGTGGGCAAGCGAGATGGAGGACGAGCTGAACCGTGTCGGAGCGGAGGAAGTAGACGCTTTTGAATTCGAACGTGACGAGCGTTTGGGTAGTGTGGATCGCAACTCGACACTCAGCACTTTTGGGTCCAGTGAAAGGAGCTACTCTTTCTTCTGATTATCTCGTTAGCTCATCTGTACCATTGTCCATCGTTCGCGCTCTGTATCATACGCTCCTCTCATACCCTTTCAGCAAAACGCAATTTCTAGTCATTCATACTTAACAATGTGCAGCGTGTGAACACGACTGTGGGGTATCATTCACGACGACGAAGAAGGCTTGAGCTTCTCCTTCAACCTAGCGAAACCGCTCGGCTTGTCCTCTGTGTCAGCTTCGTCTCCTGCATCGACCTCTCCATCGTCTCCACCACCACTCTTTTTCGAAGATCCGAGATGAAGCTTGTCCTTCATCCTCTGCGCAAGCGACGGCTTACCTTCCTCTTGTTCGTTTTCCGATCCTTTGGCCTTGGTGCGAGTCTTCTCCTTTTTCTTCTTATCCTGCTTCTTGCTCGACTTGGCCTTGCTCATCATCTTGCCATACTTCTCCATTCCTGCAAGCATCAGCAGACTCTTCGAAAGTGTTACCTTGTCGAGGTTGACACCGCTGTCTTGCAACTTTTTGACAAAGTACCTGAAATGGGCTGTACCGGCCCTGTAGTGCCCCGAAAGCGGGCTGAGCGAGGTCAGTACACCGTCATCCACCTTGAGCAGACCAGCCGAGAGCACTCGACCACCATAAAGGAACGACGAGTGCTGGAAGTAACCCGTTTGCTTCAGGCCGATGTAAAGTTCGTGGCGAGAGTTGAAGACGTAAATCCAAGTATTATTGCCAATGGTCTTTCGCAGCAACATGTCGGACCAGTTGGACGAGTTGAGGGCATCAAGATGCTTCGACTTCTTACCGCTGCGTTTGGACTGGTAGTGTTGAGCAGCTTCATTCAGTTCCGCCTTCGACATGTCTTCTCCATCGCTCGACGAAGAGGAGGAAGACGAAGAAGTGCCATCGATGTAGGAATCAAGCGAGCTCTCTGATACACCGCGCTGGAGCGCACGACGCTCTTGATCCTTGCGAAGCTCTTGTTGCTCTTCCTCGCCAATGTCGACGATACCTCGACCCTTGCCGAGATCTTTGTGCTTGTTGCGCTTCGTGTCGACTAGCTTGCCGTTCCTTCGCCAGACAAGCTTGCCATCTTCGATGTCGACGATGTAGTTGCGTCGCTGCTCGGAGCTGAGGTAGATGACGCATTCCGAATCGAGACGTTCTCGTGGACATTCTTCGATGCTGACCTCTTTGCCTTCGCCTTCGTCGAGCCACTGGAAGAAGTTTTGACGCGTGTCAGCCTCCTGCCAGGCTTCATGGTAGTATTTGAGGTTAGAGCCATAGCGGTGCTTGCGATCGACCATTTCGAGCCAGTACTGCTCTTCCATCATCTTGCTGAGCTGTTGAGCCTTACCGCCGCGAGTCCACCACTCGATGAGCTTGAGACCTTTCTCGTTTGGGTTGGCAATACTGCGAATGTTGTCGACTTTGCCGCCTTCTTGCGCACCTGGAACATCGCCTACTTTGGTGTCTGACTCGATGATCTTGTGCTCATTGTGCTCCTTGTTGGCTGGTTCGAGAGAAGGTCCACCTTCGACAGGCTCGTCTGTACGACCGTTGCCGCCCTCGTTGCCTGGCGAAGAGTCCATCTTTTCGGCGCCCGAAAGCTGGCCGGCCAGGAGCTGACCTCGTTTCCATCGAGAAGTGGCATCGTTGCATCCGGTGTTGGAGCTCTTGTTTGCCTGCTCTAGACGCATGCGATGGATCGCATCCGACCATCGAGTATCAGCAGAGATGTTACATCCGTCAATCTGTCGTCGAGTTCGGTAGCCTCGGTAGTTGCGCTGGATGAGAAGAGCCGCGGCCTTGTCTTTGTCGTTGTTGTGATCATGCTCGTGAGGTGGTTGGGTATCATTCGAGCTCTTGGTGTCGTTGCTCTGGTGCTGCTGGGTATCTTGTTTGTCCTTGTTCGATACTGCGCTCGCTTGCTCGTTCTTGGCGCTGGATTCGTTCTGCTTGTCGTTGGCAGCGCGTTGCGCCTCGATGACGGGTGGAACGGTGCGTACCTGAGTCGTAGTCATTATGAAGGTCGTTGCATGGGTATCAAGGGTGGGGAGACACAACGAAGAGGATACAGGTGAAAGTAATGGAGGGTGAGGAAGGAAAGGAAGGAAAGCTCCTGCATTGATAAGGAGATATGAAAAAAGTCTGAGATGTCGATGAATCGAGCCAAGGAGGCCAAGCAAGCCAAGCAATCTGAGTGTGCGTGGGCAAGTGAGACCGACGGTCAAACTCAAAAACAAGGGAGAGGGACGCGGGGGAGAAAAGGGAACACGGATGACGTGGGGTCAAGGCGACATCACGAGCTCAGGGGGAAAAAGTGCAATCAGCTGAGTTCAGGTCGGACATGTGAGAGGGCGTCATCGATGTCAATTTGCAAGAGGCGAGATAAGACCAACCATGCAACAAAAAGTTAGACGCCGCCGGTCGCTTGTGACAGAAACCGATTGTCCACGCCAACGACAGAGCATGATGGAACCAAAATAGAGTTGCAGAGAGTGTGTCACCGACACAAGCGAGCCAAGGCATGGCTGAGTGTGACGCGCACAGCATGCACTGCATCTCGTAATGTACAACAGCAGCGTGTGTTGTCAAAAACTGATCGTGTCGCCGGTTCAGATGAGATTCGGGCGCCACAGCCTCATTGTCATAACCGTAGTACACTATCGACACTTTCGATGCCGCCGGTCGATACCTTCTCTCGCTTGCGTTGGATCTCAAGATCGAGAGTTGCCTCGTAGTTGTCGCAGCGAAAGATGATATGATGTGCAAGCATTGTGTTGAGTCGGTTGAGGAAAGTGGTTGCACAGAGATGGCCTCGGATGAAGTCATCGTGCACGCGCTTTTGCTGTGCTCATGCTCCGCTGCTCATGTGGCCTTGGTGCGTCCGGTGTTCCAGACCCTTAAGCCGACCGGTGTATTGGGCACAGCCGACATTCTCGGCCATCACCAGAATGTTAAGACGCGGTGCTTCTTGATGCTGCCGACTTCCGAAATTTGTGAGTCGAGCTTTTTGGACCCTTGCTTCCATCGGGTTTCTTTCGTTGCTGCTTGGCACCGACGAAATATCAAGCGACGACGACGGACTACGCTTCGACGACTACAGGCTTGACACAATGTCGACAGAGACTGTCAAGATCAACGTCGAGTTCGGAGGCGGGACTGAATTGCTGCTAGCGCCACCGCAAGAGAAGAAGCACAAACTCACATTACCACGCAACGATGCATCAGGCAACCCGACCAACGTCACTTTCCTCATTGAATACATCCGCAAGAATTTGATCACAGAACGCGAGGAGCTCTTCGTTGATGGCGACTCGGTGTGAGTACGCAAATTACGATGATGGATTTTCATAGGCAAACACGACGAAGCTGACCCGCTCACGCCTATCTGTTTCTCACAACTTTTCACACACAGTCGACCAGGCATTCTAGTTTTGATCAACAACAGCGATTGGGAGCTCGAGGGCGAAGGTGACTACGTCCTGGAAGATGGAGATGAGGTCGTCTTCATCAGTACGCTCCACGGCGGCTAGTCAGCTGTCTACGTTTCATTCTCACTTGTATCACAATCTCTGCATCCACTCTCGGCTCTTCCTTCGCTCATTTGTAACATAGACGGACTCACATTGGACACCCAATCACACCGCATCGACTACGACCTCAGCTCAATCGGAGCACTCGATCGTATCACAGCAATGAGATCTGAGCTGTAGCCTATCTCGAAGAAAGCCATGCGGCAAACTTGAGCGGAAGACACTCTTCCATGTGCTACATTACAATGGGCCACGCCAAATCCCGCGACCATGCGGTCTTGCACCGCCTGCTCTGGCTAAGCCATTCCGAACAAAAGACGGCGAGATTCCCTTTTGAGAGAGAAGCAGCGCGTCGTAGCAACTCCGATTTTCCTGTTCTTGGTTTTTCGCTTTCGTTTCCAAGAAGAAATTGGTCCATGCGGAAATCCACACAGCGATCTTGCCGAAGTTTGGTTCTCCGCGCTCGACGACTTGCATGCAAGCAGCGACAAAGTGCTTCTTTCGGAATTGCCGCCCACACCACACGACCCTTCTTTTTCTTCTTGCAGCCAATTCCGTACGCCTCAATGATTCCTCTTTGTACGCCACATCATCAAGCTATGAAATATCGCCCAATGTTGACGCTTGTGCACAGAGGCTCTTCGGGATGTAACGACAAAGCTTGTTTCATGTGAAATGCGACCGTCGCTGACGATGAGAGAGCGGAGAGTCGAGCTGAGAAGAAACCGAAACAAAAGTCGCCGATGCGGATCTTGGGCAGACGTGGTTGTGAGGGACGCGCTTCCATGGCATCTTATCCATCTTTCATCTCGCCGTGCATATACTTATACTTTAACTCCCACCACCACGGCTTTTCCGATGCTTCTTTCCCACCTCTTTCAAGACTGCTGAACCATTCTTCGGCTTCTCCATCTTCCCACAGCATCTCGTAGAGTCGGCTGGTCCGATTCGTTGCAGTGACGATGCCTTCCACTTTGACTTCCAACGGAAGCGCCGTCAAGAAGCGCACCACCAAGTCTCAACCTCGTTCGGCATCCCCGGCAAAAAGCAGCAACACCAGCAACGCCAAGAACTCGAATAAGCAGCAGTCGACGCAGCAACTCAAAACCAAATCGAAATCGACATGGCGATATCTATCATTAGCTTGCTCAGCTGCGCTGTTTCTGCTAGCATTCCTGACATACAGGAACAATGGCCAACTGCCCACTTATTTGCTTGATCGAACATCGCCGCAAACCCACTCAGGTCAGCAGCAGCCACCACAGCAGCAGCGTCCCTCCTCGCCTCCATCATCCGGCCAAGCAGCTACCACCAACAAGGGCTCGCAACGTGATTCAGCACCGAGAGAATCATGGGGAAGCAAAGGTGAAACGTATTACCCTACAACGAAGCGAGCTCCGTCTCTGCCATATGCGCTCCCCCCAACAAGGCCACTTCCAGAACAGCCTCTACGTAGAGCAGATGTCGACAAGCAAGCAGCCATCCTCGATGCATTCGACTACTCATGGTCGGCATACAAACGAGACGCTTGGGGCTACGACGAGTATCATCCCATCAGCAAGTCAGGCTCGAATCTCAGCGGCAAGCATGGTCAAGGCATCGGCTACACTATCGTCGACACTCTCGACACGCTCATCTTGCTCGGACGAAAAGACGACTATGAACAGGCCCGCGACTGGGTCAGGGATGAGTTGGATTGGGACGTCCCTGGGCGTATGAACGTATTCGAAACTACCATCCGTACGCTGGGTGGCTTGCTTTCAGCAGCGGCGCTCATTCGCGACCCTCCGCATCCTGCATTCACACCAAATGAGGAGGACGCCGAAATGTTCATTGCCAAAGCCGTCGACTTGGCCGACCGTTTGAAGCCTGCTTTCGACACACCGTCGGGTGTTCCGCTCCGTGAAGTCGACCTCGAGACAGGCGAAGCCTTCCCCGACTTTGGCAACAACAATTCATCCAGTCTCGCTGAAGCGACGACCATCCAACTCGAGTTCAAGTATCTTGCCCATCTCACAGGCGAGCCTGAATATTGGCGAATTGCAGAACGACCTATGGAAGTCGTGCGTAACGCTACTGCACGCCTCCCACATTTGCAAGGTCTATTGCCGATCTTCCTCAACCCACTCAACGGCCAATTCTACAATGGCGAGATTCGACTCGGCTCGCGCGGTGACTCCTACTACGAGTACCTTATAAAGCAATGGTTGCAGACCGGACGCACGGAGCAAGTTTACCGTGACATGTATGACAACGCAGTTCGTGGTATCAAGCGTATCTTGACAAAACCATCGGTACACTCAACGCCACCGTTCTTCTTCACCACCGAGCTTGCGCCAAGACGAGGCCAAGATGGTCGTCCGTACATGCAGTTAGTACCCAAGCAAGATCATCTCGTTTGCTTCCTAGGCGGAGCCATGATGCTCGGCTCTACTTCGAATGTGGATATCTTTGGTGATGTCACAAAGCGACCACTCCCACCCATCTCGGATATCGCCACAGGAGATGAGACGGACAAAGAAGATTGGCGAGTAGGTCATGAGCTTGTTCGCACCTGCATGGACACGTACACCAAAACAAAGACCGGTCTCTCCCCCGAGATTGTCTTCTTCAAAACCCCGCAGGATGCCAATGCAACTGACGCCCAAATGATGGCTGCCAATCGTGCACCCCTCCCACCTAACGTCGATTGGTACATCAAGAAGCCGCCTCCTTCGTTCAAGGGTAGAGCCAATCCACTCATCGACTCGCGCAACATCCTCCGCCCCGAGACGGTCGAGTCTCTCTTCATCGCCTTCTCGCTCACCGGTGACGAGATCTACCGTGATTGGGGATGGCAAATCTTCCAAGCCTTTGAGAAGCATTGCAAAGTTGTCACGGGAGGCTATTCGAGCATTGACGACGTAGATGCGGTCAAACCCAACCAAGTCGACAAGATGGAAACCTTCTGGTTGTCCGAAACGCTCAAGTATCTTTACTTGCTCTTCTCGGATCGCGATACGCTGCCGCTCAACAAATGGGTGCTCAATACCGAAGCGCATCCTTTGCCTGTCTTTGAGCCCAACTTTCCCACCGGTTTCGCCTAAGTGCACACGATAGGGTTAGGTTTTGCGAGTAATCAGAGTTGGGTTTGAAGCTTATCGTCGTTGTTGGCTTGATTGATTGTGAAGAGCGCGCGCCGTGTGGATTTAGCGATCGACTTTGACTCTTCGTTCACGATGAGAGTCAAGTGGCAATTGAGCGAGTCGCATTGATTAGAGGATTGACACACACGGATCCACACATTTGCTCTTCTCAAGAGTGCACGTTCTGAGAAGCCATCGTGCGGCAATGCACTTTGTCGATCTATCCGCACACTCCGCATCTCTCCCTCTCTGTCGTTTCCTTTTCTCCGTATACTAGCGCCGCTGTCAAAGACGAAGCGGCTAAGCGAGATGCAACTCACGACCGGCCCCTGAGAACGTTTTGTGTCCTAGCGCCCCGCACCGCTCTCTAAAAAAAATAAAACCAAAAATAGTGCGCGGAAAAGCAAGAGGAAAAGAGGCTTGAGCCACAGACGGCTGTCAAAGAAAAAATGCCCCTCGAGCCTTCTCTTGCATCACGCCAGCCTTTGACACTTTGCATTGCATGTCGTTTATTCTTCAGCTGGCTCAGCCTCAGCGCGAGTCGGAAAGAAAGTGTGAGGTTAGTTGCCGGGATGCATTGATGCGGTTTGCGTTGCGTTGTGCGACGGAGGTATGGTTTTAGGGGGGTTGACAGAGGCTAAGCTTACTTGACGAGGCGCTTAGAGGCAATTGAGGATGAGGTTCCGTGCCGAATCGGCGTCTGTCTTGGACAAAGGCTTAGTAGTGCGCAGCATGGCTGAGGTGCAGTGCGATGCGGCAGGTAGCGTCTGCGCTGCGCAGATCTTGGCGGCTAGCTTGGCGAGCGAACGAGATGCGGAGTGCATACGTTCGCCATGCCTCCACTGACTGGGACGCCATCTTTGCCGTTGTCTGAAGGGGAGAGAGCGGATATATATCTTCTGCCCTTCTCTTTCTCAAGTCGCTCAAGTACCCCTCACCCTCGTTCCCAGTACTCCAACAACAGCTTTCTTCACCATGCCAGTTGCTATCAAGTCCCCCTTCGCACCCCTCACGGCCGTCGTGTCAAGGTACATCTCTTCGCACAAAGCTCGCGTCCAAGCACAAAAGGAAGCCAGTGGCACCACTTCCGGTCCGACTGGTGCCGAGGTCGATGCCCATGTGGCTAGCACTTCCAGCCGCAGACAAGGCGTTCGCTACCTTGCTGGTCAGCAATTCCACCTTGCCAACATCAATGCCAACGCTAATGCCAGCGCTTTCCCTACAGTTCAGGTCGACGAAGAAGGTCGCACGCTCGGTCTCGAAGACCCCAACGACCCGACACTCCAAGATGACCCAGCGACGAAAGTTGGACTTCGTGCTACTGCTCGACCGCTCGTCGTTCCGACGGCCCCCATCACCGATCCTGCCCTCCTCTCCGAGGTGAGCGAGGTCACCTACGGCGCCCAAACATCAATCCCTTCCTTCCCAGCCCCGCCCGCTCCCAGCCTCCCGATCTCGCCCACCCTAATCGAGGCAAACCAGTACGGCTTCACCGACCCCCGTCTCTACGGCGGCACATCTTTCGACCTAGCCAACAGCGAAACTGGCACGCACGAACCCCTCAACGTTATCATCTCTTCCCATTCCTCCGCCTCGATCCTCACTCGTAAAGGTCTCCAATCCTACCTACGCTCGCTCTCTTTCGACCGCGAATGCTTGGGCTTGCACTCAGGTGGCTACCAAAAGGCCTATGTTGACCCCCGTGGATGGCGCGATCAAGAGTTCATCTATCGTCAAGTCTACACTCCGCTCGACTACGTGTTCGGTACATGCGTGGAGAGTTTGGTCGGTGGAAACCACGTTAGGGCTTGGCAACAGCAGGGTACAGGCGCATGGTTTTGGGCTACGAGCAAGGAAGAGAATGTCAGGGAGCATCATATGATCGTTCCCAACGGCTACAACGTTGGACGTAACGAACTTGTCCAAGCTGCACTGGGTAAGAATAGGGATGGGAAGACGAGCTTCATGGGTAGCAAGTTTAGGACAAGCGTAGAATTCGTAGCTGGGTTGATGCCGCAGGGTGTACAGGGAGTGAATCATGATATTGCAGTAGATGGGTTGACGGCGGTGCTAACGGTGACGGTGGGGGAGGAGAAGAGCTGGTTCAGTGCGAAGAATGCTGTCCCTTTGGAGGGAGAAGAGGTGCACGACGATGATGATGAAGAGGCCCAAGGTGGAGATGTGCCGATGGCGTTAGGTGCGATCGTCCCCGCGAGCGAAGAAGAAGCAGAAGAAGTGTCGCCGCAGGAAACGAAAGAGGACAAGAAACGCGCTCGTCGTATGTCCCTCGCCAAACGGTTCAGTCTTGGCCGCGCACCTAAGCAGCAATCGCAAGAAGGAAAGTCAAAGGAAGAGGGAGGGCTAAAGTCACCTGTTCTCTGGCAAAAGTTGAAAAACATGGCTGCTCCCAAGCATTCGCCTACGAGCCCTACTGCTGCGACACAGGGTGAAAAGACGAGCGATACCGTCGTTGCTGCTGTGGTGGGCGACGAAGCTGCTGATGGACGACCGAGCTCGATTGACTCTGCTTCGACTGCTGCTGATGTCGCCCAGCCCGCAGTGGCCGAGGCACAGCCGACTCAAGGTGCCGCTGCTCCTGCTCTTGCTCCTGCTCCTGCCGTCGCTGTCTGATCCATGCTCGAACGTGCTGATGACCCGAATGATACCACTGTACGACCCTCTGAACGACACCTTATTTGTTTAGCCCGTGTCCCCTTATCTGCCGTAACATAGCTCACTATACCATACTCACATACCCCACACGTCTCGCAATCGCAATGACACCTAGGTATTATACCACATTATCCATTCTATTGCAACTTTCGCCTTTCTGTTTACTTTGACAGCGCCTCCTTCCCAGCCTCTCTGCTCCTCTTGACCTCCTCACTCCCGCCCTCGAGCTCCCGCTTGACTTTCTCGGTACAGAACCAAAGGTCCCTCAGCCTAGGTGTACAGTTCTTCTCCAGCTCTGCATCACCTTTGCTCGTGAACTGCTCGAGACACTTGTCGTAAGCGATGACCTGTGCGACGCAGCGGTTCTTGATCTCATTGAGGAGTGGGACTGCAGAGGCGGCGCATCGGGAGAGTTCGACCTTGTAAGACTCGCAAGCGGAGGGGTTTTGTTGGTTGGCCAGGATGCAGCGTTGGAAGGTGTCTACTCGTGCAATCACCGGCAATTAGAACGAATAACGAGAAGAAGGAGAGCAAGGATCAGTAAGAGCTAAGCAAGGTGCAATAAGAGGCACGAAGGAGAGGTAGAATGAGCGTACCGAGCTGCTTGCTGCACTTTGCAGCGACTTGGTCTATTGACGATTCCATTGTGTATATATGGGAGTATCGAGAGGATAGGATTAAGGAACGAGTAGGTAGGACGAGAAGAAAGGTGTGTTTCGGATACTCCACTCTTATGCAAGGAGACTCAGAAAATCATCCGATTTCGTTTCCTCAGCGTCAAAATCGCCGATGCGCTAGAGGAATTGGCCTCCACACCAACACACAAAGAAACTGCGCATTGACTCAGCCCTGTTCCTTTCGATGACTTACCTTCTTTTCAACATCATACAACAGCCATCGACACCGAAAGTCGCAAGCTTGATTGCTGAGATGGCGAAAGGCTCCTCTTCAGTATGGATCGACCAACTCGTCTCGCTCCTCGGGCTGGACAAGGAGACGGTCAAAACGCAGATCATTCCCTTTCTCGATTCGTTCGACGATGAAGTGTCCCTTCGAACACATCTTCAGGGTCTCGTCGGGACGGATACGCCGCTAGCAAAGTCTTTCGTTCGCCACTTTTCCCGCTCTCGGTTCCCGCAACAAGCCTCGACATCTTCCGGCACGAGCACACCCACTACTACAGCAGCTCCAGCGGCGGGTTCTTCAAGTAGCAGTGCTCAAGGTCCAGGGCAGAAGAAGCGCGGGAAGAAGACGCTAGCCGAACGTGCGGGTATTGGGCAGAGCTTGCCTCCAAGAAAGCTCGAGGATGCGGGATTGGATGAAGAAGAGCAGATGGCGAAGCTGGCAGAGGCGTTCGGTGGGATGGGAACCGTGTATAGGAAGAAGCAGGGTGAAGACGAATTCTTTGCCGGTGTGGGAAAGGGAAAGAAAGCGAAGCAGCCACCGTCAGGCAGAAGTGGAGCTGCTACACCTTCCGATACAGAGCGTCTGCCAGAAGCGGCTCAGCCAACAAATGTCCCCATCACCCAGCCTCAATCAGTACTAGCCTCCCATCATGCTGAGAACTACGACGACCCTTCCACATCCGCAGCCAATTCGCAACCAGCACCACCACCAACAGCCGAAATGCTCGCCATCGACGCCGTTGTCGAAGAGCTCACCTCTGATCTTCCCTCCACGACACCCACATCTTCTTCGTCCTCGGCCACGATCAACCGCAAATTCTGCTTCTGTCAAGGCCGAAAGCACCCCCTCGCCCCTTACGCCCCCCTCTGCTATTCTTGCGGCCTCATCCTCTGTTCCGCTATCCAGCCTTCTCCCCTCAGCCCTCTCTCTTCATGCCCTTCCTGCCACGCTACACCACTGCTCTCAGCAGCAGCACGATCCGACATCGTAGCCAAACTCACAGCGGAACGCGAGATTCTCTTCGAACAGCAGCTCCTTCAGATTCAGATCCAGCGCGAGATGAAGAAGCTCAACAAAGCTACTGCACGCACTGCAAGGGAAGAAGAAGCGGCGCTCTTCCCAACTCTAGGTGGAAACTCTGCTGCTGGAGGAGGGTCAAGTGCGGCAATGCAACCACATACAGGACCGGTGATGGGCAAGCATGGAGCACTGCAAAAGGCAAAAGCTATCGCAGGAGACGCACAGCGAACGGCCAAAGTTTTGAGTCTCAATATGAAGACACACAAGGTCAAAACTCATACAAAGGTAGCGAAGCCCAAGCCACTTGTGAAGGAGGAAGCCAAGGAGAAAGAGGATGAGGAGGTGGAAGAGCAGGATCCGTTTGTAGCTTTGGACGGGTCGAGGTTGGTCAAGAACAAATTTGATGATGGGATGAAGACGAGCCCAAATGGAGCGAAGGTGAATGGGAAAGCAAAGACGGCAGGGAAAGGCGCAAAAGGCATTCCAACCAGGACGTGGACTTTTGGCAACCAGCAACTCACACTTCGAGCTTAGCACAGATATTAACTTCGAAAGATGGTCGGGCTTGTCGGCAATGCAACTCGTCTCGCTTTCTCTTGCAGTGTGAACTCATTTTGCGACGGCTCAATATCTGACCTCACAAGCCCCAAATGAGCGATAGACGGCTTGTCGCCGGCGCTTAAGAACAAAATGACTGCGATGAGCGGGCATGGAGCCGCCCATTAGACATGACACGCTTTCAGTTGCCGGAAAAGAAAACAAGCCAGAAATCGGTACAGGAAAAGACGGCAAGAAATATGGAGAAGAATTCACCGACGCGCGCGAACGGCAACTCTCTTACTCACCATCTTGGTTTGGTTGCGAGGATCGAGAAGGGCAATAGCTGAGAGCTCTTTCGCCTCGGCTAGTAGAATGACATCTGCTTCTTCCCCAGATTCGCATTGACCATGTTATGACGCTGATCGAAGGTGATGATGATCAAAGGGAACGCTGCCTGAGACTAAAGCCTGTATATAAGGGCTGCTTGAACTTGGACGTCAACGTTCGCTGTTCTCTTACCCACAACGAATGAGCTTCCTCTATCGCAACCATGGATCCGACCAACCTCCCCAAACGAACAACCCCTCACTGGTCCCTCTACCAACGAGAATGGTTCGAACGCGGTACAGCCTCTTCCCAACTCCCGCCCTTCAACACACATCCTGACTCGCTCGAAACGCTCGCTCGCTCTCGCCTCTCCGCCGGTGGCTGGTCGTACGCCTCTTGCAACGCCGGATTGGGCACCACCCACGCGCGCAACCGTACCGCATTCGACACGTATAACATCATCCCACGTATGCTTGTCGATACCAACGCGCGCGACACGTCGATCACGTTGTTCGGTAAATGTCTCTCTGCGCCCATCTGCATCTCGCCCATTGGCATTAATAAGATTTATCATCCGGAAGGAGAGTTGCCCGTTGCGAAGGTGGCGGGTGAATTGGGATTGCCTTATACGCTGTCGACGGCGGGGAGCGTGGCGATCGAAGCTGCTGGTGCGGCTAACGTCGAAGGTGCGAAGGATGGCCTAGGGAACGCGAAAGGAGCGCAGTACGATGAGGGTTTAAGATGGTTTCAGCTGTATTTGCCTCATCAAGACGATTTGGCCGTTTCACTGATGCAAAGAGCGGCAGATGCTGGGTTTGAGGCGTGCATTTTCACCCTAGACACTTGGCAGCTTGCTTGGAGACACCTCGACGTCGCGCTGTCGAACTACGGATTCTACAAAGGTATCGGTAATGACATGGGGTTCACCGATCCCGTTTTCAACCGATTACTCGAAGAAAGAGGGATTGATAAAGACAAAGATGTAAAGGCAGCGGGGCGGACATGGATCGATCAAATCTGGCATGGGAAAGCGTTTTCTTGGGAAAAGCTACCCTGGGTGATCCAGACGTGGAAGAGGGTTTCCAACGGAAAACCTTTCCTGCTCAAAGGTATTCTCAGCGCTGAAGATGCATTGAAGGCGAAAGAAGCAGGGTGCGATGGGATCGTGGTGTCCAACCACGCGGGTCGACAGGTTGACGGATCAATCTCGTCGCTCGAAGCCTTGCCCGTACTTGTGGAGGCGGTAGGCAAAGATATGGAGATTCTGTTCGATTCGGGGATCAGAGGCGCAAGCGACGCTTTCAAAGCCCTTGCACTGGGAGCAAAGGCGGTCATGATTGGAAGATTATGGATCTATGGATTGTCCATTCAAGGCGAAGAGGGGTCGAGACACGTGCTGAGGTCGTTCTTGGCAGAATTTGATATACTCATGAATGTCGCAGGTTTTAGAAACATCAAAGAGATTGATGGGAGTGCAATTAGGAGGGCGGGGTGGGTGCTTCCTGCTCGAGCAGATATCAAAAGCTGTAACATCATCCATTCGCTAGGTTGTCGTCTCAATCACATCTTTACTCTTGCTGTTGTTCAAGGTCAAATGCTGTCCGATCCGAAACCACAATCGGAAAGTGGTTCCGATGGGAGCGTTCATATGTCTCTGTTTTGCCTTTTGTTTTAGCGCTGTTTCGAAGCGGTACGATGACGAGCGTCAGCAGGGAAAGCAGCGAACCCTTTCCGTTTGACAGCTGTGGAAAACTCGAACACAAAAAAAGAAAAAGTCGGAAAAGTCAGATGATTACTTCGCCTTTCCGCTTCGGGAACCACACAGAAATCAGAGACACAAAGACAGTCAGCGTGCCACACTCTGAATTTTTGCTGCGCGTGTTCAAAAACTGCTGCAGAGTAAGCAAACACACACACGCGCATAAGTTTGTCTGTAAGGAAACTGCTTTGTAGATCGCCCTGCTGCTCCCCATTGTTTCCTGCAAAGCTTCCTTTTTCCGACGCTTCCGATTGCTGTGCTCGACTGCATCATCGTCTGCACTACATCACGTAACGCTATTGCTTCAAACTTCCCCAATGTTGAGGGAGAAATGTGAGAAGGTATGTGGAGCTGTGAGAGTAGGTGGTAAAGTTTGCAAGTAAACCGGCGGTGAGAGAGCTTACCGAAGGAACGGCAAGACGGCAAACGATGAATACCCCATGATTGCCAAGACAGAGGCCAAACGAGCGGAGAAAGGGTGAGAAAGCTGTCAGGCTGACACCAACCAGTCTTGGCGTTTTATCGAGTAAGATTTTTGAGTCAGGAAATAAACCGGAAAAAAAAAAAAAAAAAAAAAAGGGACCCGATAAAATGGGCTGAGAAATTACACACATTCCTGCTTTCTTGCCGGTCGACCTGCCAAAAAAGGCAACAAAGAAAAAGAGAAAAGCTGACGGCTGTGGGTTTTCCCCACGCTCCACAGCTCTTCTCGCGGGAAATCATCTGACTCGTCGCTCTGTCCACCGCTCTGTCTTTCTACCATCATGCATCATCCATCATCCTCGGCCTCGTCTCATTCCACTTTCCCCACCACCACCATCGCAACCGCCACAGTCACCACTCCAACACAAGCGACAACCACATCTCGCAACTCACAAGACTCGTCAACACATATACCCACGAGTTACTTCGCACAAACACTTGATACCACCGGCTCGGCTCCCGAGCAACGACCCACTTCTCCAACGGCGTCTTTTTGCATTCCCACTCGTTGACCCTGCTTTCTTTGTTCTGTCTCATTACCGCCCACGACGTTTCCCATTCGCTTTGATATTTGCCACGAAAGCACCACCGCACCACCGCACCGACATCTTCAGCCTGAACACCCTTCAAGCGCTCCTCCTTTAGCAGCGGCTCTACCGTGTGCCCTTGGTCGATTGTAGCATTCAGTATAACTACCATCTCCTGGATCCGGACCTCATTCCACTTCAACTCACAAAGTCTGGATCGCTCATTCATCAACCACGAAACACCTACATCGGCTCATCCGAAACATAGTGGCCCACTATGCGCGCAATTGCTCAGATCGTTCACAGCTCCTTTCGCCGTGTCGAGCGAGCTGCTGACTGGCTCACCGGCGCAGCTGGGCCTGTCTTCATCGCCATCTGTATCACTCTTGTTGTCGGCGGAGTATGGACCTTTTTCACCACCATGTTCCTTGAACTTGCCTCAGTTCCACCCGAGCTGGCCAAGCTCTTCCACACCTACTCCCCAGCACACATCGCTCTCGGACTAGTCCCGACACTCTTCGACTCAGCCATCAAGGATCCACTCGCGACTTTGCGATTCTTCTTCTGGTTGTTGCTTTGTCTCTTCACGGTCTACAGCATTGGATGGCACTACTATATGGCCTGCACCCTGCCGCCTGGTACCGTGACGGATGGGCTGGGAGATGCAGTGCCCGAAAGGAGAAGTGGTCCTGGAAGTCACATTTGGTGGGCGAGATATCGAAAGCGTGCGGCAAAAGCAAGCGGTCCCAAAGTGGTATCGCTCAAATCAGCATTAGGTCACGTTGCAGGAGACGAGCAGCACGAACCTGCAGCGCCCGTACGAGTGTCGTCAGTAGCAGACATGAAGCGGTTGAGCAAGTCACTCGAGAACCTCGATCAGAACCGAGCAAGATCTGCATCTGTTACCACTCCACGCGTATTGGCAACACCCTTGTCTTCTTCGCATCGATCTTCTACCAGCAGCGACTCCGGAACACCACGTATACCCAAGAGCGACCTTCCGCTCTCTATCCACGATGTCCACCCTGCCGTCGCCTCTCCCGCTCCGTTTGCTGGCAAGGTCACCGATGCGACAGGCGACAATCCTCTCTTCCCACCCATCGCTCGCGGCGCAAAGTCCGGTCAACGTCGAAGCCACGACAGTCTCCGTCTTCCGGATCTGCAGCACCATGATGAAAGCGAAGATGAACACGACGAAGACGACGAGGACCTCTTCCCTCTCGCTGGAATGTGTCGCAAGTGCCCCACCATTCCTCTCGTCAAAGCTCTGTCCGTTCTGCCGCCTGAACTTCGCAAGATCGAGAAGCAAATTCGAACCAATCCTCCTTCCAAAACCTTCACCGTCAAACTCTCCCAAGACGATATGGACGAAGGTGAAGCCGAGATTCGAGCATGGCTCGGCGCTGCAGCAGCCGAGAAGCTCGTCGCACCACCCAAGCCTGAGCGCGCCCACCACTGCCGTGCGTGCAAGACGTGTACGCTCAAATTCGACCACCACTGTCCATGGTTGAACCAGTGTGTAGGTTTGGGTAACGAGCGATACTTTGTGCTGTTCATGGCTTGGTTGAGCTTTGGATGTGGCATTGTGCTGTATTCCGGCTGGAACGTTATGAAGAGATCGCTCAGTTGGAGCAGCGAATGGAGCTATCCGTATACGCCAAGAGTGTTGGTCATGTTGCTGTTCATTCTGGCGCTCGTCATGGGCGGAGCGCTGTTCGTCATGGCAGGATGGCAGATGATCTTGGTTGGAAGGGGAGAGACTAGTGTCGAGTCGCAAGATAATGGTAAGGTTTGACCCAGAACGGAGACGCAATGCACCTCGGAGAAGGTGGAAAGCAAGAAAGAAGTACTGACTCATCTCCGCTTTCAATCTGCATTGCACGTTGATGATCAACAGCACACTACCGCGAACTCGCCAAGCAGCGCGGCCAAGACTTCATCAACGTGTACGACCTTGGTTGGCGTACGAACATCCAACTCTTTTTCAACGTTGGTCCTGGATCACCATAGTATGTTTGCCCCTTGCCTCCTCTCCTTCGCTTCCAACCCGCCAAAGCAAAACATTGTGCTGACATACCTCTTCCTTTCTGCACTGTGTTGTTCGACTCCGCAGCGGATGGTACACGATCCTCCTCCCCATGCGCGTTCCACCCTACTCGGACGGCTGGCACTTTGCCAAACGCCGCGGTCTTCACGGCAAACACGCAGGCATCGAATTGCAGGAACAGCTTACTGACGAAGAGTTTGACGATCAGCACTACGAGCAGCCTGATCCCTCCACCACCAAGAAGGGCTCAGCGAAAGCGGCTTCTAAGTGAAAGCCGAACACGCTTTTTACGACTTTGCCATCTTTTGCCTTTGCATTGATGTGATACCCTTGAATCCAATCTTTTTTCCCTGAAAGCGAAACATGGTGTGCTGCGACCGGCCAAGTTGAAGGTTCGCCTCGGTTCGGAACGAACCTAGCCGTAAGATCCGTTGGCAGAGGGCCGAGTTCGGACCGACCAAACCCGCTCGCTACCATATGTACGAAGCAAGCGGCGAAAGAGGCGAAAGTCATGCTAGACAGGAGCGTGACACCAACAACGAAGATCTGAACACGTTCTCACAAAGCACATGCATGCCGCATCTTTTCGAGCTTAAATTCGCCGAATCTACCTCAAGGACACCGGTCAACTTGAGTGCCCACGTTCACGTTCGATGTTGGACCCTTGATTCAGGGTCGTGCACGTACCACACATCACTGCGTTGTCAACGTTTGCTCGAAGGACCCTGCATGAAAATATCTTCGCATCTCTCGGGCTCAAAGCTGAAAGGCGTAAGTTGGCCGATGGAGGGAAGCAACGTTGTTTCGGAGGTCAGGTCGGGTCGGATGAAGGGAAAGAAAGTTGACCGCCAACGTTGGCTGCGTTCTCCGAGAGTGGAAAGGGAGAGCTCGGGTATGCAAAATTGGATTTTTTTGGAAAGAAGGACGATCGCTTCGCGAGGGAGAAGGATCGCGTTCAGACATCTCTGATACCCACGTTGTCGTTCTTGCTGTTCCCATCTGACATTGCATGCAACACGTAGGAAGGTTGTGTACCGACGCAGCACCGACTTCTTCCAGCGAAGCTCCTTGATGGTCGCACAGCTATGATGTGTTTCAGGGAAAGCAGTCGATCAGGTGATGGTAAAAAAGCATATATAGCCACCTCTTTTGGCTGACAAGATGATCGACTTCATCCACAGACTCAACCTTCACCTCTTTGCCATCCTCCAAACCCCTTCCAAGATGAGCAGCACCTCCGTCACCCCCTTTCCCGGCATCTTCAACTCCAGCACCACCCCCGCTGGCCTCCCTTGGGACACGTACAACTACTGCAACGCCCCGCACGTCAACAGCCGATACTACGAACGCCCTCCCCAAGCCACCAAAAACAACGCCCAGCTCGTCTACGTCAACGTCGTTCAACGCCATCACAAACGTACGCCCGACAACCTCTACCCCAATGACGAAAACATTTTCAACCCCGCTTCCGGATGGGATTGTTCCAACTTTCAACAGATCTCGTACGCCAATGGAGCCAAACAAGACGCCAACCTCCAGGGCCACGGTATTTATCGTGAGATCGAAAACCCCGCTTGGCACCCACTTAACGCTTTGATCTGGAACGGAACGTGCGATTCGGGCATGCTAAGTGCAGATGGGTTGAGGGATGCCATTCAACACGGGCGCGATTTTTGGTCTGTCTACGGTCCCTGGGGCAAGAATTCTCTCCTCCACGGGGGGATCAATACCAAAGATGTCTACTTCCGAACCAGCAACAGCGATCGAACGTACCAGGTCGCAGGAGGCCTCATCGCCGGTATGGACGGCCACCTTAGCCCAGGCAACTTCCCAGTCCACACACAACCGAGTAACATTGACGATATCGTACCGAACTACTCGTGCAACTTCGCGAACAATTTTAGAAACACCGAACAAAGCTTACCCGCTTGGACGGATCACCTCAACTCTAAATCGGCCCTCTTTGCAAGCCTTAACAATGTGGTGGGTACAGCTGGACAAAGCGGCTGGAACAGCTGGATCGACCACCATTTCGATGCCCTTGCCAGTCGGCAGTGTCATGGCCACGACCTCCCCTCTAACCCCACCACCGGTGCCAAAATCACCCAAGACATCGCGAATCAAGCCTACAACGAAGGCCACTGGGAATACGATTACATCTGGAACTCCGGCACCGGCGCCGACAACTACGTAAAGTACGGATTCGGGGTGTTTATCCAAGAGCTCAGCCGTAATTTGCAGCGCTTTAAGAGCGGAGAAGACTCCTACAAGTTGAAGTACTACGTTGGGCACGATGGAACGATGGTGAGGCTCTACAAGTCGTTGGGTCTGGCAGGGGCGTTCCAGTGGCCTGCGATGGGAAGTGAGGTTGTGCTGGAGGTGTATAGGCAGGGGAAGGAGTTCTATGTTAGGGCATTGAAGGACGGAAAGACGATGAAGACTGTTGTGAAGGAGTTGGCGAGCGATGATCAGGGCAACTTTGCCTGGACTCCGTTGGACAAGGTTATCACCTATCTGAACGGTAGGGTGCCCAACGATATCTACTCCAAGTGCGTACTTGGAAAGTAAAATGCATCGCTATCTCGCATCGGTGGCTGCAACAGAGTTGGACGGAATGGGTATGCATCCGCGCTTGATCCTCCTTTTCGCCCTTCGCATTCGCGAAACAGTCTTCGCTTCGATAAACCTTGCCAGACTAACATGGGAATCGCCGCAGGTTGTCTTCGCGTAACCTCCATGCAGCGTCCAATCTGCTGCAACGCTTTGATCCCCTTTCCCTTTCCCCCCGGCGCTATGCTGTCTCTCGCTTTCGCAAGTGATGCTTTTGTGTTTCTCGCGAAGCGCCACAATCTACCCGAGACAAGCAGACAGCACCACCCTTTCTTTCTCCCCTTCCTCGCTTGCTTGCACTTTTTGAGCTCGCAATCTCAAACAGCGATGATCTCTTTCGGCAATGTGTGTCCCATGGCGTGGAATGTATTTGTGGCATCTTGGTTCGGCACATCTTATTTGGCCTGGTCTTTGAGTAAGAGGAAGGGTGGCGCGAAGATGGGGTAAAAGCGATGATGTCTCCCTCGACCATGCAAGTGCTTGTTTCTTGATAGCGCGTAGCTCGAAGGAACGCTTTGAACAGGAATCGGCATGGCTCAAGGGCGAAAGAGGGTCTGTTAATGCCAGGTATGGCTTCGTCGGCATCAACCTGCCACTTGTCGATCATCCCACCTCGGAATACAGATTTCGGAAGCGGGCGACTTCTGACGACAGCCCCAAAGTAGTCAGAGCGCTGCCTGATCGAAGAGCGTACAGCTAACTTATTGCCTGTTGGTATTTAGTGTACCACCATCAAAATCGTTCGCACAGCCTATTTGATTACCTCTGCCCATTCGTCCGCTCGGCACAACAAAAAGCAGCGATCAGCAAGTCGATCAACTCTGACCACGCCATCGTGAAAATCGCCCTGCAGCGAACGGCTCCTTGACACTTCTGCAGTCAAACTTTGCATTGAGTAGCTTCTTGGCACAAGCATCCCCATTGTTCGATGCGGCAAGCAAAGCGAATTCCCCAAACAGCATACATACAATGGGGAGTCAAAGAGCTTGGACCCTTTCGCAAAAAATAAGTTCGTCGCGGACTCTGACAGCCGCGCAGCAAACGCGCTAAGGATCGGCTGCGCACACACATGTGGATAGCCGCGGCAAGCATCATCCTCGTCCCCTCTTCGCTGTTGTGACACCATCCTCCTCGTCCCTCTCGAAGGTCTGTGCTTCGGTTGCAGAGGCAGATATGCTTGCGATGCTGCAATGGAACCGTTCTCACAGCAGAGCAGAAGTGCAGGATGGAATGCCGTCTTTGCGGCTAACGGTGCGGCACCGCGCTTAGGAAGTACGCATGCTCCATGGAGGGGACCGAGCGCTTCCTATCGTTGACACATCTAGTGGCGGTCAAGCACTTTGTAGGATCGACGCAGAAGTAACTCTAGAATTGTATGCACTGGCACAGTGGTATCCTACAGAATGGTGCTGCATGCTTCTTTGTCCCTGGTGTGCACATGTGCGGCAGCGAGCAGTGTGTCAACGGGCACAATGATATATAAGTAGACCATTCTGACCTAGGCACTCCGTCATCGTTCGGCACCGCTTAGGTCCCCACTATCCTTCTCTCATCCTTCTCTTCGACCTAAGTTTCCTTCTTGCTTCAACACAAAACAAGCTCGCATCTATCCTCACCATTTCCAACTCGACCGCAGCACGATGGGCGTCCCTCAACTCTTTCGAACCATTCAACCCTCCGACCTACACATTCCAGCCGAGATCACTACCAACGATATCCTCATCAAGCTCATGAAAGAGTTCATCTGCCCGAGCCCCAGCAAAGCGGTCGAAATCTTCATGGCCTGTGATATTACGCAGTGCATTATCACCTTCATCGTCTGTACGCTCGTCATGGTGCAAAAGGGACGCATGCGCAAGATCCGCCTCTTCAGTCTGAGGAAGAGTCCATATGGTACTTTTATTGTACCTAACGCCGTATTTGTTCTATTGGGAAGCGTCTACGTCTACCTGTTGAGCTGGGCAGGGTTTTGTGCATGGATCATCTATGTTCAAAAGTCGGGCCGTCCGCTGGTGGATTGGTTGTGGTATATCCCGTTTCCTTGGTGAGCAGGCGAAAAAACATGGCAGGACACCTCGCCTTTATGTATACGTGGATCACTGACTCGTTGGATTGCACCGCACGACTTAATACTACAGGCTGCCTGTGGCTCTGACCGCTTTCTACAGTGGTAAGTGGAATCGGTGGCTCAACATGGCATTGCTAGAGCTGATACTGACGCTTTGACACATCTGTGACAATCTTCCTATTCCCGAATCGAATGAAATCGCAGGCTACGGATTCATCATCACCTGCAGCCCGCGGTCGCCTATCTCGAATCTGATGGCATCGAAAACGCAAACGGGCGTTCCCGGCCCCACACTCGGCAGGTACCATCTGCCCATTCCCAAGTCGGCTCTCTTGATGAACACCTATATGATCTCAGTCGGCCTCATCATGGTCCTTTACAACGTCGTTGTTCAATCCCTTGCCGGAAAAGCGCGCACTCTTACCGGAAAACCGGGTCACAACTTCTACGCCGAAGTCCTCGTCAAGCACCATACTCCCGACTTCCTCGCTCAAGCTCCGACACCAGAATTTTTGGCGTTTGCCAAGATCGCTTGGGCGGACGAAATGAATGTATTTCGATGCTGCTGTCTAGCTCTTGGATCGTACATCGCCATCATTATCATCAGTATCTTCCAATTGGTGCTGTACGCCGTTCCGAACCAGATCTTTCTCTTCCAACATCTCTGCCGAATCTTTCCGGATTCTGTACCGGAGAACTGCCAAGGAAGTATGTGGAACCAATGTCGCATGCTGCTCACCGTAGGATGGCCGAGGAACCTCAAAGGCTCGTCCTATGCAGCATACAAAAAGACGTGGATGGTCACAATGGTGGGCCATTCGCAAGCTTTGCTTTTACTGGGAGCGATCTGCACCTTCTCTGTTCCCCCCATCTACCTCTTCTTTGCACCGTGGTCCAATGCGTACGCTTTGCGCTCATCAGATCATCAGGTCATGTTTATCGTGGCGTACGTCATCTGTGTTGCGCTCGTCGGGGCTTTCTGGATAACGTCGTTTTCAGCCGTTCTGACGTTCGATGATATCTTCAAGACCGTGGCGGGCATGGATATTGAGACGACCAGTCAGTCTTCGTCGCAGCCTACAACGGAAGATCGTCGTTTCAGCAGAAGAGTCAGTCGCAGGTTTCTGGGAACGAATCTCATTCTGGCACCTTCGTCGCCTAGTAGGACGACATTTGCTAGTGGAAGTCCAACAGATGATGGTTCGCCTGGGCTGCTTCGTGCGCAGCCGAGTTTTGCGCCCAGTTCGACAGGGTCACATGGTGACAAGATGGATGAATACGATCTAGAGCTGAGAGGTCTCAGTGGAGCTGACGCGAATTCGAACAGGATGGTAGTCGTCCATCAGACCACAATCACGGTAGAAGCCGTAGACAAGAATTCGACATCTTCGGGACGGCCACACTCGACCTCGTTTCTTCCGCTACCCTTTAATGCGGTTGAGGCTCCTCAGCCGGCAGCATACAGCTTTCTGAGCAGAAAAGCTCCGCGCTCATCAGATACCAATTAGAGAGGATCGAGTTTGCGAACAACATTATCCCTGGAAAGCATCCCCTACTTATACATTCTTTTATGTCCCACACATGACATCTACTCTGAATTGCTGTGTACAGAGCAGCTAAGCCTGTCGTGCTGTGCATGCAGTTTCTATTGATCCCATCGCTAGTGCCGTCCATATGCCGTTGAGATCGCTTAACTGCGATTCGCACGCGCGGCGATAGGAGGCCAGAAGCGCTTCGGCAAAGGCTCCATGCCACCGACGATGCTAATCGCAGCACAACAATAGGATCTCGCTGGGCCCGAGCCCGCCGAACCGCGCTTCTGGTGTCAACACCGGGTGGCGCTCACCATGACTGGCTCAGCCTTGTGCCTGTTTAAGTCCGTTTGTAACACCATGCATAAGCTGGATTCCAATATCACAATGGCCAGATTGCGTCCATGCATGTCCCCATCACAATGTCAAGCATGTCAAGCTGCCAAATTCGTGCTTCTGTAAATGCCGCGCAATGCAGACTGCATAGCTTTGACCTCTTCTCCTTTCCCGCTTGAATGCGTGCTCCTTTGTCCTTCGCAAGACAATCCATCATCCCAGACCCGATGCCGCTTGCGATCCCACGGCGCATGACCGTCCTGCTTTCATCTTGCCGCACTCTTTGCCAGCTGTGGCAAGTGGCGCAGTGATTGTGTCATGAACAACGGTATAAGATGAGCATGCATGCTCGGCTGTTCATACTTGTCATTTCCAAATCTTGGAGTGCGTAAGCAGAGTTTGACGTGGTCATTACGACGGTTTGCCAGCCTTTCATCTAACTGTGCACACAACGATTCGAGTGCTTAGTGTGCTTGCAACGGCTTCGAACAAGCACTAGCAAGCCACTATTGCCAAAATTAAGTCTGAAACCCGCGAAGCCTCTTTGCTATAAGACCGACAGTGGTCGCAGTATGAATACAGGTCCGCCACTAGGAAGCTTAGCTTGCATATCAAGTCCGATCCTTGACCATACTGAGCTACGACAAGTCTAGAGACGAAGAGGACAATGTTAAGTGCGCGACTTCGTAGATAGCTTCAGTGGGAGTTCGTATTGCGCAGCTCACCATCCGAGCTGACCAGCCGAGATGACAGACAATTAGAGGCTGATAGCACAACGAGAGCTTGAATCGTCTCAGGTTGCTCATGTGAGACCTTAATTAGCCGGATTGTCCGCATCAGCTCCGGTACAAAGAGGTCCGCGCTCGGCTGATGGTCTGCCTCTCCCCCTCAGAATTAGCCCGGTGCCAAGCAATTGCAAGGGTGGATTATGGAACAAGTGTCGCATGCTGCTCACAGTAGGATATCCACGCAGTCCCAGAGGATCGAGCTTTACGGCCTACAAGAAGACGTGGATGATGGCTATGGTTGGACACTTGCAAGTTCTCTTACTTCTTGGAGCCATCTTGAGCTTCGTTCCGCTCGGCATTACTCTGATCGCTTTGCCGTGGAACAATCTCTTCCATCTGCGATCGTCGAATAATCAGATCACCTACTTCCTTGCCTATGTCATCTGCATTTGCCTGGTGACGATGCTATGGGTCACAACGCTTTCGGCGGTCATGACGTTTGACGATATTTTCAAGACTGTAGCAGGAATGGATCAAGCTGGCCACGACCTTTCGAATACAAGTCAACAGACTTCGTCGCAGCCGACCGAAGAACGTCGTTCTATGAATCCCCTGATTCGAGGAGGAAGTCGATTGTTCAAAGGTGCAAACCTGATCCTCGGGCCCATGTCGCCTAGCAGGCGAAGCTTTGGCATCGCTAGACCTTCAAACGCTCAATCGCCCAGATCGCCCAGATCGCCGGGGTCGCTGCGTCCGTAGACACGCTTCACACCAAGTTCGATCGAGTCAGTGGGCGAAAAGATGGCTTCCAACGACGACTTTGACCTCGAAGCAGGAGGAAGCACAGAAGAGGGCGGGAACAGGTTGACAGTCATTCATCAAACGGTCATTACAGTAGAAGATGCAGACGGAACATCGCCACTGGACGAGCCGCACTCGATCCCAATGCATCCGCATCCTTATACCGCGCTTCAAGCTCCACCATCACAGTATAGATCCCTGAGTAGAACTGCTTCTCGGACTTGAAAAAGGGACCAGAAGACGGCTTTGCACACAACACTTCTTGGAATAGTATCCCTCATCATACACTCTTTCTCAGTACATACACACACACCCGTTTAGCATCGCAATCGAGCTCTTTGTGTAGTCGAGCTGAATTCTCTGTCTGTGCAAGCAGTCCTCACACAAATCCACACAGCAACCCAGTAAAGCAGGTCCAACCGTCGAGCTGGCATAACTTGGCGTGAAAGCGATGTCTATTGCAGTCTAAACTCTAAATCCAACCAAACGAGCGTATCTATCTCTAAACCTTGCTAGAAACCCCTGCCACAATGAGCGAATTAGGCACTTGAGCATGCACCAATTTCAAAATGTTAGCCGACAGCGCAACCACCAGCACAATGCACCCCCACGTAGCAAGTGCAATCGCTGCCTTTCTCAACCTCGAATTTGGCTGATCTGCAAACAGCGATGCGTACAGCACACCTGGCAAGATGAAGCTGATCGTCGTACTACCGACCGACCCAACGAAGCCGAGGATGATGGACAGATCGTCGACGAGCAGACTGATAATGAAGGTAGTACTGAGGATACCGGCTGTCATGAGACACCATTTGCCGAGGGGAATTTCCTCGTCTGAATCTGCCGGCGCCTGCGCCTGCGGTGGCTGTGGACGAGGTTGAGGTGGCGCATCTTCGTCGTCGCGGTACGGCTCTATCGAATCCTCATCATCTTCGCCTTCTTGGTCACCAGGAAGGAGACAAGCGGACGCAGCAGCATCATCGAGAATCTGCTGCCTTCTGCTCGCTTTCGAGAAAACTTTGTCGAGACTCGCCCTGCAAGGATGCACCTGCAACGGATAGCTGAAGATGGTAAGGATGATGATGCTGACCCTTCCGAAGCAGACAAACAAGCTTGTACTTGGGTACATGGCAATGATGTTGTCTCCTACATTGCTGCCGAAGCTGAGGTAGCCGAGCACTCCGACGATGAGATACACGATGGCACCGGTTCCGATGGACGAAGCGATTGCGGTGTTGACTCTTCCCTCGACATTGTGGAAGAGCTCGTTGTAGACAGGCAGCATGTTTTGCGCGCAGGTGAACGCAAACACGAATACCGGGAAGATGCTGACTGTGTGGTACGAAACCGCGACGAGCTCAACTTCGCCCTTGGGTGGCAGTGATGCCTTAGCTTCGGAGCTGAAGCTGTAATGCAGGACGATGATGACGAGGTAGAAAACGGCAAGAAGGCTGAGATAGCTGGTGTGCCGTAAAGAGTCGAGTCGTCGCAAGAAGCAGAGCGGGATCAGCAGAATGATGAGAGCGAGGATCCAAAAGCTTCGATCGAGGAAGAGCGAAGGGATCTGGTGGACGTCGCGGTGGAAGGCGCGGAAGAAGCTGATTATGACCTGTGGCATCAGCTGCCCGCAAATGATGAGATACGAGATACTGACACCATAGCATTTGAGTGCGATTGCCAAGTCAAAGTACCACGCTCCAGCAGGCAACGCTTGTGATGCTATCGTAAAGAAGCTGTTCTTCCTGCCTCCAACTCTCGCCGCGCATCTTGTCAGAAGGTAGAGACCGAGCGCAGCGGTGAAGCCGCAAAACACGATAAGTAGCGTTCCAAGAAGCAGCCCGGTATATTTGAAAGCGCCAGGCGTGGCCAGCATGCCCGTGCCGATGATGGTGTTGGTGAGGTTGCTGATACTAGAAACCATGCTTGCCTTGCCTTGGCTGCCTATCGAGGCGGTGGAGACGACGCGTTGGCTACGACGCCGAGAAGGGTCGCATGAGTGTGGTGATGGATGCCGCGCTTCATCTTGCGCGTATGTGAGGGTGACCATGGTCGTTGCAAAGTATTATGAAGGAAGCACGGAGGACAGTGGTATAGATAAGAAAGGGCTGAGTCGAGCCGCCGGTTCGCGGTTAGAGAAGCGGAGCAAAAGACAAGGTGTCGAGATCGAAGCTTGACAGTGGCGCCGTCGATGATGTGTGCTGCTGCTGACAGGCGGCGCCACGAGCGGTCGAGAGGGGATAATGGGATGAAATGATGTGGTGATGGTGATGATGAGGACAAGATTCATCTGTGTCGTTTTTGGACATGCGCTTAATTTGGCCGTCCGACACAACACCCAAAAATACTCAAAAAGAAGGCACAAGGTCAGTCTCGGCTGGCGCGATGTGTTGGATGTGGTGCGTGGCGGATGATCCGCTTAAACCGTGTTTGTGTGTGTTTGTGCCTGAAGATCGGCCAGCTTGCAGTATCAAAGGCGGCGAAAAAAGTTGCATTTGTGGGATCTTTTGGCCTAACATCACAGACAAATGCGCAAGTGTGGAGGAAATGCACGACTCAGCTTTTTTTATGCAGGGTGCTGTTCTCCTCATCAATTCCGAGCTTTCTTCCATCATCATCATCATCAGCAGCGCCCACTCTCACCACGGCATCGGTATCAGCTGACTTGCTAGATCATGCTTGGGCGAAAGACAATGTGCTGGCATCATACTGCCTGCTGCAACAAAGACACATAGCCTTGGCCGGACCGGCACGCTTCACTCCACGATGCAGAAGCCAAGCCTAAAGCAAGAAGATACCGGCGCTGAGGTCCGACCTACTCGGAAGCGGAAAGTCCAATGGGCGGACCAGGACGACGACGCAAAAGAGCTAGCTACGATCTCTTCCACTAAGCTGCACAATCGTCACGATGCTGAAGAGCCGATCGGCTCACATGTCGACGAACATGGTATGCTGGTCGTCTCCAACAATGATACGAACGGCGCGGACCACGAGGACGATTCGAACAAAGTTGAGGCTGAACCAGGCAAACCGTTGCAAAAGCAGTATCTCGCCTCCGACATCTATAATCCCATCGAGTATGGCGACTTCCGTTCCTACATGCAGCACAAGCGTGCCAAGCTAAAAGTACAAGAAGCCTCCCTCCTTCAAGAAGAGGAAGCTCTTCTTCGTGTCCAGGACACCAGCACGGCAAGCGGATCAGGCAAGCAGGACGGTCTAGCCGCCGAAATCGAAGCAAGTGGAGGAAAACGATCGGACGCTCTCAAAGGCTGCTGCATCTACATCAATGGTCAAACTCATCCGCCATACAGCGAGCTTCGGCGTCTCCTTGTCTTGCATGGGGGCGACCTTATGGCCTACCTCGACCAGAAGACGCCCGTCACTCACATCGTCGCTTCAAATCTGACACCAAAGAAGCGGATCGAGTTCAAGGACTACAAAGTTGTTCTGCCTGGCTGGATCCTGGAGAGCATCGAACTAGGAAGGAAGGCCGATTGGCGAAAGTGGCGGTGTGATGCCATGACCGGGTCGAACGGTCACACGTCCGAGAGTATGGTCGGAAAGCCAGCTGACGGCTCCGCGTCTGCTTCAAGCTCAAGTGGTCTTGGAGATTGGCGCAACCTCGACAGGTCGGCCAAGCTGCCAAGACAGCTACCACGCATCGGTGACGAAGACGAGAGCCCATGGGGCAAGCCCACCAACCAGACCAACCTCTTGGATCGCTTCACGAGAACGACAAAGGCAGTAGAGAAACCAACTTCGACTGCTTCGACGAAGACTCCTGTTCCGAAGTTCGAGGCAGCTCCAGCACCAGAGCCGATGGAAGCTGCACCACCAAGGAAAGCGAGGGGCGTTCGCTTCGGCGATGATCAAGTCATTCAGCCAGTAACGCTGCCTTCTTCCAGCTCAACACCGGAACGCGAGGCTGAGAGGATAGCGCAATCGGCGAGCGCAGCCAACGCCGTCGATCGACACACAAATCCAGCAGTCGAAAAAGCCGCTACTCCTCCACCGCAAGCCGTCGAGCAGTCGCTGCAGGACGACGTCGTCACGCCAACAAAGCCTACAGTAAAGATCGACTACAGCATCGGTACGGATCCTGCCTCCAAGAAAGCTGCCATCGCTGTCAGCAGAGGCCACTATGCCTCTCGTCCGTCCAATACTCATGCCGCTCGACTTCTCGCCAGTCCGAGCTGGAGAGAAAGGAACACAGCCACCAGCGAAGGCTTCCTCGCTGGCTACTTTGCAAAGTCACGACTTCATCATCTCAGCACATGGAAGACGAGCCTGCAAGATATGGTAAGCTCGGCCCTGCGCGAGGCGGGGCGTCCACTGGGAAGTTCCGACTTACCAAAAGGCGTCCATCGCGTCATCATGCACATCGACTTTGACAGCTTCTTTGTCGCAGTCGGTCTCAAAAAGCGTCCTGATTTGCATGACAAGCCTGTCGTGGTATGTCATGGCACAGGATTCGGACTACCTGCTGCCAAGCCCGGCGACGAGAACCGACCTGCCGATAATCAGTCTTCCAGCACATCCGAAATCGCATCTTGCAGTTACAAGGCGCGCGAGTTTGGCGTTCGTAACGGCATGAGTCTGGGTCAAGCCAAGCGGCTCTGCCCTCACGTCGAGACCATCCCATACGACTTTGAGGCGTACAACTCGATCAGTCTCACCTTTTACGCATTCCTGCTTGAGCACTCGGATGCTCTCCAGGCTGTCTCGGTCGATGAAGCCCTCGTCGATGTCAGCTTGCTTCTCCAGAGTATGCGTGAGGGCGATGCAGCCGCTGGATCGCTCTATGATCGATACCGTGATCATCTCGGCTCTCAAGGCGAACTTTGGACGACAGAGAAGCAGCTTGCAGAAGCTTTCAGGGATGAGATCCGCGAACGGTGTGGGTGCGAGGCTAGTATCGGTATCGGCTCCAACATTCTGCTAGCTCGACTTGCCACTCGCAAAGCCAAACCCGGCGGCTCCTTCCACCTCACGGACGATGCCAAACAGCCGTTCTTAGATGATCTTGATGTAGACGATCTTCATGGCATCGGATGGAGTCTTCGCGATCGTATCCGTGAGCTTTTCGAGACCATCAACATTGGCCAAATCTTGGCCAAGACGAGTGAGAGGAAGCTCGTTGCCGAGTTTGGACCCAAGAAGGGGAAGATGATATGGGACAAGATGCATGGTATCGACGCAGATCGGCTCGAAGGCAACAAGCTGCGTCAGTCCGTCGGCTCGCACGTCAATTACGGTATACGCTTCCTCACCGACCAAGAGGCAGAGAACTTTGTCACGGGCATGTGTCAGGAGGTCTCGCAGCGAGCCAAGGCGGTTAAGCTCCGAGGCAGGCAAGTGTCGGTCCAAGTCATGATCCGAGCCAAGGACGCGCCGGTCGAAGCGCCCAAGTTTTTGGGACATGGCGTTTGCGACACCCACCACCGAAGTGTCCAAGTCAGCGGTCCGGGTGGCGTTGCGATCGATGACGAGGTGCGAATCAGGGCGGCAGCTTGGCCGCTCATAAGGGATTTGAAGGCGGACCCTAAGGAGCTTCGTGGAATTGCGATCAGTCTCAACAAGCTCGAGCCTGCGGAAGGCAATGCACTGTCTCCTCTTAAGCCTGGGCGTGGACAGTCCGTACTGCGTTTCGGCTCAACGTCCTCTGCGGCCAGGGCTGTGTTCAGCAATACCTCCGCAACGAGTGCAGGAGGTCTCGCGACCTCAACGCTCCCTGGAGACACAAGCGAAGGAGATGATGACGAAGCGAGCGATGATGAGCAGCATGACGAGCCTGGTGTCGAGCTGCCAGCGTCCCTAGAGAAAGGTCCGGAGGCAGCCACGCCAAGACGACCTGGTGCTTCCGACCTCTCCAAATCGGCTCGCGTCACTCCTACTGTCGGCGACGGCTCTCCGATGAGGCTTCCTCCGTCTACACAGCTGATGCTTCCGTCCAAGTCTCAGATCGATCCGGACGTCTTTGATGCCCTTCCGACCCAATACCGTCGACAAATCGAAGCCAAATTTGGATCAGCTTTTGACGACAAGAGCATTGCACGCCAAGCCTCACCCGAATCCGAGCCTACATTGACGCCGAAAGCTACTCCTACCTCAGCACGCAGTCAGCCTGGATCGCAAAGTCGTCCTCGAGTCCTGCCTCGATCCACACCCACGACACCTCAGAAAGCGAAAGCTGCGCCCTCACCTGCCATGGCCGAAGCACTGATGCTACCCTCCGCGTCGCAGATTGACCCCGCTGTCCTCGCCGAGCTACCCGACTCGGTTCGCAAAGAGATTGAACGCCAGGTCGGCTACCTCCCTCACAGCGCATCTTCTGGTCCGTCTTCCGTGGAAAGCACGCCCACTTCGACTGCTCGCAAGAAGAACGCTCACACAGCCACGCTTGCCACTTTTCTTCGACAAGACAACAAGCTCGCCGACCGTCGCAACGCCTTGTTTCGCTCGGTATCCGAGTCGCCAACCAAGAAGCGTGTCGTCAATCGCATTCTGCAGGCTGCTGGTCACTACACTGCAGCCGATCAGCCGGTAGTTGATCGTGACGCTGTCCTCGCAATGGATCCCAGCAAAATTTCCAACGAAGCACTGGAAGCGATCGGAATCGACGCGGAAGTCTTTCAAGCCTTGCCTGTCGAGCTGCAACGCGAGATGTTCAGGCACCATTCAGAACAGAAGAAATCCGAGAAAGCGCGCTTCAAGGCAGGAAAGACCAATACCTTTGAAGAGATCACTCTTGCCGAGCAGAGGAGAAGGGCGACCGTCAGAGCGGCGCAGAACGAAATTGTGGCCCAAAAGCAGATGGAGGAACGAGTACTTGCTCACAATGGCAAACCTAAGAAGAGCGTTACACTCGGCGGTGTCGCAGTGGATGACGAGGACGAAGCGAGACGGAATCCACCACTTTACCTGGTGGCCAAACCGAGATGGCGAACTCCTCGAGTTGAGTCGAGGATCTTTGGTCCCGCTGACCTGATACAGCACGACAACGTAGATGCGAAGCCGTCGATAAGGGGTCTCAGCAGGTATGAAGATATCGAAACGCTGATCGGACAATGGGTCTCCGCATTTGCCAAGAAAGGTCCCCGGCAAGGCGATGTTGATCGTATCGGGGCATATCTGGCTGATGTGGTTCGAGCCGCTGCACAGAGCAGCGTAGAGGATATGGACAAGGCAGACTCACTCATGGAGCTGATCGAGACGGAGGTCAACGACGTCGACGAAAAAGGAGGCCCCTTCGCCAAGTTCGAATGGGAGGCGGCAAAGGAGCGCATACGGAACGCAGTGCAGGCGCAAGCACACGCTGTGCTCAGTGGCGCCAGAATCAGACGCGGAAGTCGCAGTCTGACAAAATAAACCAGGTGCGACCCAAGATCAGACAGACTAGATTGTCAACTGTATTGCTACCTATTTTCTGTGGAATCAACACGCGCAATCGAGTGCAGTGCTCACATCATCGTCTTCTGCATCCTACAAAGTCCCCCTCGGCGTTCTGAAGTGATACTTGACCAAGAAGCCTGTCAGCAGAGCGAGGTGACAAGCCGCAATTGTGGCCAATTTGTCGAGTTGGTCTGCTTCGCCCTCTTCTGGGTGCCTCAGCTTCATTATTAGCCAGGGAATAGTACCACTTTCACCTAGTTCAGAAGCCAATATGAAGGCCCAAGCGAAGGTGGGTAGCTGTAATCTGTCTCTTGATTCTTCCTCGCTTAAGCCTAGCTCCAAGTTTGGACGAGGGGCTGCTTTGCGGAGAATGATGGCACGGTGGTACAAGAACATCATACCGTTGAGCTGCAAACAGGCTGCTGTGAGGGGTGAGAAGTCGAACAAGTCAGATGCGAAAGTTTTGTTCGCTCGCCCGGCATTCCAGTTTCCGATACGCTCTGCTCCAACTAGGAGAAGACTTAGGAAGATAGTTCCGAAGATGATAAAGTTGACCTTGACCCATTCTTGTGGCATGCGTATTGTTGGCTGACCTTGTGTCAATGATCCCGTTAGATGGTCGTCGTGTTGAGAATCGGAATCGAGGTGGAGCAAGGTTTGCTCCAGAGGCTTGAACAGCGGAAGTTTAAGCCTGGACTGAATCAGGCGCACGAGGCAGGCCGTCACGGAGAGCCCCAGAAGATGGGTACCCCACCCTGAAAAGAGTTCCTGCCGCGGCAAGGTCGAACAACGCAAGCCATACCCTAGTATCAGGAGGTAAAGCGTTTCGAGTGGAACGTAGACAGCATTTCGTGTTGTTTTCGCCAGGCCGAATAGGATACACGCTGGGGAGACTGTCACCAACGTCTGCGAAAGAACTCTAGTGAAGTCGATGAAGGAGACCATTTTGCTTCGAAGCTGGATGGCTGGTGGTGGTACAAAGCCAAGGTCCGAAGGACAGACCGAATCAAGGCAAAGGGACGGTGCGACGAATCGCATGAATACTAGAACTCACACACACCAACTAGAAAGAGGCACAGGAAAGTCGTCGTGATTGACCATGCATGCATACTGCATGCACGTCTCACATGCATTTCTTTTCTCTCTTGGCACTGTCATTTGAAAAAAAGCATCGTTTTGCAGGTACGCTTGCGTCAAATATTTCAAAGACCGCCGGTTGGGGCCGTGGGAACGAACGTTCTTTCAGGGTCCGACGGCGACATGCACGGAAACAAGACCCTTGACACAGGTCAGATAAGGCACGCTGCTGAGAACGGATCAGAGAGCGGACATGTGATTGAAAGTATAATAGAAACGAAGCATAATGCGAGCAGATGAGATGGTACCAAAGCCGTTCCAAGAGGTCCGAGAACGGATCAGATTCGAAGGGTCGACATCGTGTTGCTCTGCCCGTTCCTCGCCCGGAACACCTTCCCTACCGGCACAAAATTGATCACCACGACGAAAGCAATAAAGATCAGGACAGTAAAGCTCGACGTGATCATCTGGAAGATTTTGATACCCTTATCGCCTCGATCATTCTTGACATCGTAGATCAATTGAGGCCAAACCGTGACGACGCTCAGCTGGACCAGCACCATAAAGATCCAAACAGGAATTGGCGTCTTGGCTCGCTTTTGAATTTCGAGAGCATCCTCTGCAGTGGAAGAAGGCAACTCGATAGGTTGACGAGGCAATACGTTGGCATATCTTTGCAGAAACCACGTACGGATGTATTGGCAGATGACAGCGTTCATCTCGAGCATGCACGCGATGGCCAAAAGCATTTATAGGATGGTGGTCTTGAGGGGAGGATTCGGCTTGCCGTGACTCCAGCGATCACATCGTTCAACTGGCGAGTTGTCCCCTATAAAGAATGCCGCCGCGAGAGCTCCACCCAGATGAGGGCGGAAGGTTGACCAGTTGAATCGGATGAACTTTGTTCCTTCTTCCACCACGGCCAGTTGCCTATCGTGTTCAGCAATGGGTGTGATAGGTTGCGTCTCATTCTCCTCCAAAGTCGCAGAAGCGTGCGCGGGAGGAACCTGAGAGAGCGGAAGACTATATTGGCCCTCGTAAACAAACCAAGAGATGAACACGATGCCGAATAGTATGCCTCTCTGTAGGTTGATCTCGTTTGCCGTCGAGAAGGTTAGAGTTCGCGGATGACGCAAAACATACGTGAGGGTGAGAAGGATGAGCGTCTCCGATGACACGTACAGGACAGTACGTGTGTTTTGGACGCAAGAAAGTATGAGCCAGCCAGATGCTGTGCTCAGAAAAAACTCTGAGATGGGCTTCGCCATGTAAGCATGCCAAGGAAGGGCAATGGTCATGGTTGCTGAGCTGTGAAGGTGGGCGCTGGGAGGAGGGTAGGGAGGTACACAGTGGGCATGAAGTCAGACACCAGGCGCATTGTATTTGTAACCTTTACGAGGTCCCCTCAATTGTCCTTTGATCCTACTCCATGTACCCAGTTGGCTGAGACACAGATCTAGACATCTCGTTCTCAGCCCATCTCTGAATGCCTTTCTCGGCTAGGGATAATCGGAAGGCGCAGCCCCGAGCCGAATCGTTTTCCAGCAACACTGCACGATCTGCCAAGAGCTACGTCTCCGCGGACCCTTGCCCTTCCCTGTTCTCAATATGGCCAAGTCTCATATGGGACATTTCATGCAGTGCATACTACAGAGCCTCTGCTATCATTCTTGATCCATTGTGTTTCTTCTAGCATCAGACATGCCTTGAACAGCGCCGGAGGAGCTTCATCCGGCGGTCTCGCTAATGCATTTCGCCAAGAGTCGTACCATCGGTTGGGAACGGAAGTCGGGTCATTCGCTTCCTGAACTGTGGTCTATGTTTAATCGAGCTCCTTGAAGTCTAGATGAACAGTCAAACGCTGTAGCACAAGGCTCGTCAAGTGTCGTATTTATCATCCTTGAGTCAAACATCATGTTGGCTTTCAGTCCGTGGTACAGGCATAGTCAACGTGAAACAAAAGACCTATATACATGTCTGAATAGCTTTCAAGGCAGCTAGCTCTGCACAGGACGCTCCGTCATCCTCTTCCCGAACCTGACGACAAGAGGTGTAGCAATCAAGTAAAAAGGCACGACGCTCGCAAAGCTCCACTGGAACACAGGTGTATACTCTGCTTTTTGCTGATCTCCGAACGCGTCCTGCGTCAGTTGTGGCAGACGTAAGGTCATGCCAATTCCGGCCACGTAGGCAAATGCCCAGACGAAAACAGGAGGCTTGTTGGCCAATTCCGCAGGTGTCAGTGTTCTTCGAAAAGGACTGTTGTTCATGATGTTGGCATTTCCAATGCCGTAGAATGTGAGAGTTCGCGCAAGCTGCAGCGCGATGGCCATGATCTCGATTGGACAAGAAAACAGGAGGAGTTGTGCTGCCACGTCGCTGTACAGTGAGTCCTTTGACAAACTATAAATGTATTTGTAGGTGTGCGTAACGATGGGGTACTCTCCAAGAGAGGATAACACGCCTGAAACGATGACGGGGATGACCAACGCCAAGGGATGGACGCGAAGCCCACGTGTTCGATCAGAGTTGAGATCCATTGGGTTCGAAACACGCTCTTCGCACGGAGTGACGAGCTTTTCCGCCTCAGCAGCATCCTCTGTATCGCTGTCGAGTGTCAGGAGCGCCTCCTGTTCTTCTGTAGCCTTGACTGGAGCTGGAGCTACATAGACAGTGTTGTTGTACTTGAGTACGACATAAGTCGCAGCAAACAGCCCCATCAGGTGCAGCTTTTCGCTAGCATAATCGAGGGAGAACAGCGAGGAAAAGATAGGGAAGTAACCTGCTACATATGCAATGCAGAAAAGTACCAGGGTCTCTGACTGGATGAAGACTGCATTGGGCTCTTCCGATAATCCCAGCTTCGGTCACTGATATTCTCATCTCATTCTCGCTCGCCAATACTGCTATGCGTGCTATCCGTTTGGCAGGTTCATGACGTCGGCAGGCAGTACGAGGCGATGCTATACTTTTGTTGTTCGGAAAGTCCAATCGCTCCTGCGTATGTACGCGAGCTGATTAAGATCAGTTGTCTTGTATGCATTGCGCTAGCGACAAAGACTCCCATTTGGTTCTGAGGCGAATCCATACTGCGGACGTCAGATATATACAGAGGTTCGGCGTGCGCTTCTCGACCAGCATCGTCGCAAAATCTCCATCATGACATTTCTCAGCGTCGCAAACACTCTTTCGCAAACCCTCCTCACACTTTCACCATATGTCATATTATTTGAGACCCTCAAGCGATCCCGCAATGCGCTATACTTTCAATCTGAGGTTCTGCTGCTCCTCTGTATTACCTATGTTGGTCGGTATTTTGCAATCTTCTTCTCGTTGCTCTCCTTGGAGCATACGATGGAGAAGCTGCACTTAAATGGACTATTTGCCGCAACCTACATTGTCCTGAAGCACAATGAATCAGTCTACGTTGCGCCGCCTCCAGTCCAGTCGGTGACCGAAGATATTGAGCCGCTGCTGACGTCGCTAGGTAGTGACGCTGACACCCCTTTGGAATCCGACAAGCCTGTCACTCCTTGTTCAGAACTTGTATCCGACCCAATGGACTGGAACGCTGGTCGCACCAGAGGCATCCGAATTCAACCGTTTACCCTATGGTTCCCACTAGGCTGCGCATTCTTTATGAGCTTCTTGGAAGACTATAGTATCCTCAACCATACCTTCAAGTACCTAAATTCGCTTCCCAACACCAACAGCCTTTATGACGACACAGTCTGGCAATTCTTCTTGTTTGGCATGTACCTCGAGTGGGGGGCTTTCATCATGCTATGGGGCAGACTCAACGGAGTCTATGGTGTTGAAAAGAAGGAGACGATCGACATGCATCCTCTCAAGAGGGCGATGACAGAGGAAGAGATAAAAAAGGGATACCCGATGTTCGGTTGGGCGTTCATTTGGCTCTTTGCGGTAGGTGCTACGCTCAGGATTCCTCAAGTCTTCGTGGATACGCTTGGTATCGGTCCGGAGGTCTCTCTCGGACCCCTTCTCCACTCAGTGGTGAGTATGAATATTCCGTTCAACCTTGCTATCTTTATTCTCTTTGTCAAGTTATCACAAAGGAGGAAGAAGGCCGCACAGATTCAGTAGTGTTGCAGCAATGTCCGCATCCTCCATATTCCTTGTAAAGTATTGCTTCAAGCCGCGGTTTTATTGAGCTTCTGCTGTGCCAAAGGTCGATGCAGTCGTCCGGGACCTGATTCTCGGACAGCGGGCTGGTAATGTGAGGTACACAAGAGGCCGGCACACACTGAGAGGCATGCACCATTTGCCTCAATCTGAAGCCGATATGGCTGCAGGAAGCGAACGATTTGCTGTAGGGGGAGAGCATCGCTTGCTGGATAAGCCGAAGCCGCCGGATGGAGCCATTCCGACAACATAGCGCATGAGAAAGACCATGTTGATGACGATAACAGAATCATCCCAAAAGGCTGTGCTCTTCTATTCATCGGGCGCATGAAAGCACGCTAGTGAAGTCGTGGGATTTTTTCATGCTTTTGACTTCACCGATTTTAGTCTTCAGTGGAACACCATACCCCGCCTTGCCTCGCTTCCTGACAGACAACTCCAGGGGTCTCGTGATGCTAGCTCAAAAAATACTCCATTGGCCGATGCGAAGGGATTCGGATAGTGATCAGCAGCGTCAGTACAGTACAGGTGCCAGAGTGATCCGAAGCCAAGCGAGAGAAAAGATAAGGCCAAATGAGAGGATTTCAAAACACAAATATAAAGCAGTGAACCGCCGGCCCGTCCCCAGAACTTGCCTTGCCTACATCTGCACTCCCTCCTCGCCCCTCCTATGAAACATCGTAGCAATGATCGAATCTCCTTCCCGCCTTACCGGCCTTTCTCTTGCCTTGTCGGAATTCTTGCTCCTCGCTGGTACATCCAGCCTGCTCCTCGCTCTGAGGAGACAGCCCAGCATTGCTCACTACGTTTCTTCAGAGACTCTCGTTCTGTTGTCCGCTGCGTATGCACTGGGCAACCAAGCCGAGCTCCACGGTGCATTTCCTTTCGCAACGCTGTACCGGATGATGCAATTTGTTTTGCTCGCTTTCACCACGGGAGTGGCGATCCGATACCAGCAACGTATCCCGCTCGACCGGCCTGCTGCCGCTGCATTGAGCGGTAGTGAAACTCAGCCTACAACTCCTGTAGTTGAGCACCAAAGGGAGCTGCACCTGATGGCTGAAGGTAGGAAAGTCATTCGTTTCAACTGGCACCAAGTCGGCGGCCAAGTTCTCGCTGCAACAGTCGTTACTCTGTACATAGGAGAACATTCTATCCTTGCACGTATGACACGAACGCATCAGGGAAAGCCAAACCTTCCTTTTTGGACCGACTTTTCCGCTCAGATGGTCATCTTTGCCGCCATGTTGCAGTTCAACGCTATCACGTACCAGTACATCCGTACGTACCTGCTGCAAAAATATGCATCCCTCTTGCCGACGCAGAACATCCAGCTGCCTACCTCGACCACTGACGAAGCAGACGAGATCAGGATCAAGGCAAAGCTTCCAATAGCAGTCTGGGCGTTTATTCTGAGTTTGCAGCTCAGCGCGGTCACGATTTTGCCCTACTTGGTGCAGGAGCTCAAGCGAAGCAGCGAAGAAGATAAGGATCTGTATCGGATGAGGTTCATCTGCACGAGCGGAACGATCTTGACGTCGGTGACCTTTGATCTGGTTTTCCTGTTTGTTCCCATCCGAAGGTTCCAGTTGGGCAGTAACAATCAGAGCAACTCCATGTCGTCGGTTCGTCTTTGATGTAAATCACTTCTCACATCCGAGGGTGCAATTCAGATAGCTAGTTGTGTCTACGTTGCCTGTGACGTTTGTGCATGAAGGAGGACACGGCAAGAGATCATTGTGTTGTAGGCGATTCGATCTAAAAGCAAGCCACAAAATGGTTTTGCCGAGCCTCGCCAGCCGAGAGCCTCGCCAGCCGAGCGCCTAGCCGCCGATGTGATTTCGCACCGGAAATTGCACGCCGCGCACAATTGGGCTGCAAGGCGAAAAAGGAGCCGTACTTGACAGGGTTCTCGAATCCGATTTGGGCTTCGATGCACAGCCTTGTTCCGCCCTTTTTGTTGAGCGCCCTTTCTCGTCTCTTGCCCATTTAAACAACGACATCTCCTCTTCGCTTAGCACTTCCAATTCCACCATCCCACCTTCACCCTCTGGCTCCTTTCGTGCTCGTGATGTCCGCTCTCGACCTTATATCGCTATCTCAGGCCTTGAGCCAATTTTTTTCGACACTTGCGACGTCCTGCATCCTCATCGCAGTCAGCAGATGGCCTCGCACTGCGTTGTACATCGCACCCGAGACTCTTGTCCTGTTGAGCATTTGCTATGCTCTTCGCCTTGAGGCCGATTGGCTCCGGTTCTTTTCGCTTCATAGATTCGAGGAAAAACTCACCCTCTGTAATACCATCTTCGCTGCATGGCTTGTGATCGATTACCAGCGCAGAGCCACGGTCACTCAACGAAAGCCCGCAGATCTCGATGGTCAAGCAGATGAGAAGCTCGACACAAAGGAGTCAGACTTCGCCACTGCAGCAAAACCTGTACAAGAAGAGCTGACGAAGCGCAAAGCGCAGCTCACAATCAACTGGGGTGCTGTACGCACCATCCTCCTCATCCAGTCTTTCTCCGCTTTCACCAACAGTGACCATTCTCTAGTCGTACGTGCTATTCGATGGTACCAAAACAAGCCGATTCCTCCCCTTTGGAATGATCTTACGCCGCAGCTCCTCCTTCTCGCAGGCATGCTTCAAGCTGGTGCCATCTTTCCGCAGTACTCCCGTGTCCTAGTGCTGCGCAACTGTGGAGGTACGCTGCCGCAAAAGGATCTCGAGGTAGTTACTCAAGACTTAGATGCAGAGACGCTGAAGAAGAGGCTCCAGACCCCATGGTCAGTGTGGAGCTTTATCTGGCTTACGCAGCTGCCTGCGGTGTTGTTGCTTCCGGGTCTAATCTACAACTTTAAAGAAGGGCATGGTGAAAAGGAAGCCTTGCTCCACGAGATCGTTGCTCGTGGTGCACAGCTCGTGTTCTTTGCCATCTTCTTGGCTGCGTACGCGATTCTGCCTAGGAAGACGAAGAATCCCCAACAGACCGGGGAAGAGGAGCAGAAGCTCATCGAGGCTCCTCGCGAGCAGACAAAGCCTGAAGTCACGCTTTAGATTGCTTCGGAGATGATGATATGTAATGACCATGCACAGCCTGCTGGCAATCGAACCGGTTTCCTGACTAAAACAAATTGAAAGCGCGGGATTGCGTTGGACAGCTGTGCCAGCGGAGCTTCGATATCATGGCAGAGGTGAAACACAGAGATCAATGCGTCGAGAGTAGATGTCAGGCCGTTCATATCGGTGTGAGTCATCGAGCCTCAAGCTTTTGCCTCGCTCGACCCCTGGTCCTCTAGACCCAACGCAGTATGAGCCTTCTGTATAGCTCGTTCAATCGCCCATCTGTTTCTAGTCCAGAGGACCAGACGTGGCCATATCATGAACCAGTTTCCGCCGATAAGTCGCTCAAGATCTGCGACGTTCTGCTCGCGAAGAAAGTTGCCTGTTTCCTGGACTTGTTCCGGTGTTGGGCCGCCGACGGAGGCGAAGTCGTAAGTCGAGCGCCAACTGCCAGAGATCGGATACCTGCGTTCATTGGAGGGTGGAGAGGTCTATTCTTCAATCATGTTGGACCTCGCGGCATCGATGTGCTGGCAGGGAAGGAAGACGAGGACGCATGGAGAGGCAGATGCATACGAGGCGCATCGAGCATGCAAGCCTCCAACACCGTGTAAACCTATGAGAAGGCGAGGGAGACAGGCTTGACATTCGGAAAGAAGCTGTCAAAAACGGTGTCCTAACATCATGTGGAGGGGTTTTTTGTCGTGCTGAGTCGTTGCTCCCCCACCTTGACTTTGACGCTTCTTGCCCTTGTGTCCGACCAACACTTCTCGCCACCTTCATCTGTTTCACCATCGTGTCCATCGAACAAACTTGTCGCTTCACCATCGCAAAGATGGCATCATCATCAAAATCTACACTACCAACAGAGTTGCTCTCGCTCCTACACCGCGAAGAGAGCGACTCTCTCCCACCACTTCGACCCACCAAAACTTTCTCGCCCGCACTCAAATCCACTATCGCATCCCTTTCGACCAGTCAACCTGTGCCAGTCGTAGCCATCCTGCATCTGCTCAACGACGATCTTGATGCAGCCCATACCTTGGTCCAAGACGACGACTCAAACCGCGACTCCAACCTCATCCACTCGATCCTACACCGTCGCGAAGGCGATTTCTGGAACTCCAAATGGTGGCTCAACCAATTCTCTCACCCTTTCCTCACTACACTTTACGCCGCCAAGTCACTAGACGGCAAGAATGGAGCGAAACAGTTCGTCGACATGGTCGAACGCATCACCTCAAAGGGCGCTACCACAGCATGCGCCGCACAACGCGACGTCAAGGAAGCAAAAGAATGGCAGTGGAAAGAACACTCGTCGCTCGCACAGTACCTCTTTGACCAGTATAGTGTATCTCTACCCTCACCATAATCGCATTGCATCAAAGCTGTAGAGCAGATCTAAGAGGAAGGGTTGAGGATGTCAGAAATATCGCTCGATCCGGCATCCGAGACGCCGAGTCTAGTGAGTGCGTCATCATCGTGGAACTTGGAAAGATGGCGAGAACCTGAATCGCAAAGAATGGTGACGACGACGGGTGGAGGATCGATTCCGCGTTCACGTTTGAGTTTGAGAGCGGTACGAACGGCAGCGACGCAGTTGACGGCGGAGGAGGAGCCGAGAAAGAGTCCGTCGCTGCTTGCGCAAACGTTCATAACAGCCAAGCAACATGAATGATCAGCACATGTACAATCATAAGAAAGGCAAGGGGAAGAGAAAAGAAGGTGCAACTTACTTGAGAATAAGGTATCGACCCATTCGCGCAGCTTCGTCGTCCGACACGCGTTCAGCGTCATCAATGCATTGCAGACCCATCTGCAGATTTCTTGTAATTCTGTTGATCCCAATTCCTTCAACAACCGAATCCACTTGATGTCTCCTCCTTTTGCCTTCCGCTTCGGTAGGACTGTACATGACGCCATACTTGACCTTGTTATACAGCCCACTTCCCTGCGGATCTGCGAGTACAATCTTGACCTCGGTCGCTGAGCCTGGTCGTGTGATGAATCCGCCTCCTCGTAGCGACTCGTCTGGATCGCATGACACTCTTTTGAGATATGCTGCACAGCCTGAAAGTGTTCCACCTGTGCCTGCGCCAGCGACGAACGCGTCGAGTAGTCCACCGGTTTGACGCCAGATCTCGGGTCCTGTGCCATTGTAGTGCGCCCAGAAGTTGGATGGGTTTTCGAACTGGTCTGCGAAGAATCCTCTCGGCTGATTTTCTGCGATCACTTGTTCATCGTCTCCGTTTGCGTTAGGTCGCTTGGAGGAAACAACTAGGTCGTCACGATGGACGTAGTCTTCTCCCTGACCACCGTCTGACCCTGCGTAGCCGGAAGTGCCAAAGCCGTTCGGATGAGGACCGATCAGCTCGACATCACCAAAAGCTTCAGCGCGCGCACGCGCTTCGTTGACAAAGTGTCGTGGGTCGACAATACCGCGTGGTCGTACCGACTGCAATTCCGCACCAAGTTTAACGAGCAAATCCGTCTTCTCTCGCGCCACATCGTCCGGGATGACAATCGAGCAGCGGTATCCTTTCGCTCTTGCCAGCGTAGCTAGTGAGATGCCAGTGCTTCCTACGGTGCCTTCAAAGATGCAACTTCCGGTATGAGGGTATAGCAACCCTTCTTCTTCTGCGTCTTTCAAGATTTGTAACGCTACACGATCCTTTGGCGACCCAGCGGGATTGAGGAACTCTGCTTTACCCAAGATTTCGCAGCCCGTCGCGTCCGATAGACTGTTGATGCGCATCAGCGGCGTGTTACCAATCAACCCTTCAACGCCTCTGACGATCTGCCCAGAGCGAATCTGGATAGGGTCACGACCTCGCAGCTCTCGCCTCCTGCGTTCTTCTTCGTCTTCATCATCGAGGCCATATCCGCGAAGTTTGCGCCGACGACGTTTGCGTTCTCTCCGCTCGGCAAAGTAGAAGACCGAAGTGATGGATCCAAGACCGAGAACAAGACCGGTGAAGACGCCGATGAGAAAGGTCGATTTCCGATGCGAGCGAGAATAGCGCGCGATGAAGGTCCATCCTGGGATATTGGCAAGTTTCGAAGACGACGAAGAGGCCAGTGCCGACGACGATGCTCGTGCGCCCAGATTCGACATGCCGAAAAAGCCGCTGGTGCCAAGACTCAGCAGAGCGGAGAAAGGTATTGTGATGGTGATGCAAACGTGAAAGGTTGGGTGCAAGGTGGAGGCAAATGGTGCACGATTGAACGACCCTTCCTTAAGCGTATCTGAAAATCGATCTAGTCTTTCGCCCAGTGAATCGGGCTCAAACAATTTCGAGTCTAACATCCATCGACAAAATGCAACGATGGCGTCAAGAGCATGAATTTGCATCGCCGGATTCATGCTTTTGGATCGGACAAGTGTCTTCCGCTCTTTGCCCTGCCACATCGCTGTTCCATCCGGACCGGCACGTATTTACTGTCGTCGAGCCTATGACAGAATGGTGGGAAGTAAAGAATTTGGTCCCAATCTTGGGATCTGAAGCATGTTGTGGTGTGCTAAAGCCGCCTTGGCTGGATGAGTCAATGCAGAGCCGGCGACGAAAGCGCGGCGTTTTAGGCGGTGATTTTCGATTTGACTGGAATTCTGCCTTGTTTGTGTTGCTGAGTCCGGATGGCGCAAGATCCTCTTTTCTCCTTAGCTTGGACTTGTATCGCTCAACGTCAGGTAGCGCATCATGGTCAATTTATGTCCTTCACCATACCATCACTACTCATCACTTCAACGGTATCGAGAGCATTCTGAGCCGCAGATACATACACTCAAGATGGGACAAGCCCCGTCGAGAGAGCATCAAGCTCTATCGTCTCACGACTCTGAATTTGAGCAGCATCTGTCAGAAGCAAGAGATCGCGCTCGGCGACAACATGATATCAACATGGAGGAGCACCGCAGAGTGATGGACCAGCACAGGGCAAAGTGGAATGAATTGATCCGAAAAGACAAGGAATTCCTCGAACAAATCAGGGCGACTATCAACCCCAATGATCCCTTCGACGATGGAAGCCACTGCAGCTGTACATTGCCTAGTGGGAAAACTTATACTCTTCGGGGATGGCGTTTCATGCTCACCCTGATTTCCCTCACACTCTTTCTTCTCTTGTGGTGTGATGGGACGTTCTCAAGGGCAAGCGAGATAGGCTCAGCCGAACCACGTCCTGACGCGGCTGAAGCCACTCAAGGCTACGCCCAGCATCTACGATCTGCGGGGTTCGTCCCTCCCAGCAACAACGCCGTCGACGCTCACCATGAGAATAACCCCGAAAACAAGTGGAAGCAATGGTTTGCCAAGCTCGAAAATGACTTTCTTGCTGTCCCTAAAGCCGACAGTGCCAGAGACGCTTTGCAGCGATACACCAACGTCAGCCACTACGCTGGTACCAGTGCAGACTACAACTCTGCTCTTCAGATTCTCGAAGAGTGGGGCAACCTTGTTGGCGCGCCTCTCACCGACGATCTCAAGGATCTCGTCTTTGACGCCGGCTCCCCCGAAAGCCAAGCATACCTGAAAGGTGTCAAGGGCAACGACGGCGTACGTGCATGGGCCGATACCTATGCTGTCTGGCTAAACTATCCCATCAACTCTTCCCTCACCCTCGCCAAGCCTGACGCCCTCGACCAGCCTTACTGGACCGCTTCTCTCAAGGAGGACGAGCTCGAGAAGGACCCCACTAGCTCCCGCGGTGTGCCTCTCTTCCACGGCTACTCGGCATCCGGTAGCGTTTCCGGTCAAGTCGTCTTCGCCGGCATGGGCAGAAAGCAAGACTTTGCCGACCTCGCTGCTAAAGGAATCGATGTCAAGGGCAAGATCGTTCTCGTCGACTACGGCAGCAACTTCCGTGGTCTCAAAGTGCGTGCTGCACAGGAGGCCGGCGCTGTTGGTGTCATTATCTACACCGACACCATCGAAGACGGCGAGATCACCGAAGCCAACGGATACAAGGCGTACCCGGACGGTCCTGCACGCAATCCCTCGGCTGTTCAGCGTGGATCTGTCCAGGGTCTCTCTTTCTACCCCGGTGATCCCTCCACTCCTGGCAAGCCTTCGTACCGCAATGCCACTCGTCTTGAACCTGAAGAGGCCGATTCGCTTCCAAAAATTCCTTCTCTGCCTCTCTCCTACTCCCAAGCCAAAGTCCTCTTAGAAGCGATGAAGGGCAAGGGTGTCAAAGCTGCGGACGTCAACAATCGTCTCGCTGGCGCCATCGACGGCGTCGAATACTGGACTGGTCCCTCTGACGATATTGTTCAACTGGAAAATTTTGTCGACCTCAAAGTACGCGATATCTGGAACACCTACGCTGTCCTTCCTGGCCACATCAAGGACGAGGTCGTCGTGCTCGGAAACCACCGCGATGCATGGACGTTTGGCGCTGCTGATCCCAACTCTGGTACCGCCTCCTTCCACGAAGCTATCAAAGGTCTTGGTGAGCTTTACAAGAACGGTTGGAAGCCTTTGCGTACCATTGTCTTCGCCTCATGGGATGCCGAAGAGTATGGCTTGGTTGGCTCGACCGAGTTTGGTGAAGACTATGCGCAGTGGATTCGCGACGATGTCGTTGCGTATCACAACGTCGATGTTTCAGTTGCCGGAAGTGTCCTTCAGGCCAGCTCGAGCCCTTCCCTGTCGCGCTTCGTTCAGAACGCCGCAGCGAAGGTCGATGACCCGAATGATGCGAACTCAACTTCCGCTTCATCGACAAACAGGATCAGCTTGAACGCATTCCACCCTCTCGGCTCGGGCTCCGACTACACCGTCTTCCTTCAGCACCTCGGCATAGCATCCACTGATCTTGGCTTCAAGCGTGCTCCACACGACCCTATTTACATGTACCATTCCAACTACGACTCGTTCTACTGGATGGACAACTTTGGCGATCCTGGATTCAAACGTCATGAAGCTGCAGCCAAGATCGTGGGTCTTATGGCGATTGGTTCGTCCACCTCGCTCTATCCGCCCATTAGCGTTGGCGATTATGCCAATGAGCTTACCAAGTACTTTGGCAAGATCGAGTCGCTGGCTGAAAAGAAGTTGGGTGTACCTAAAGAGACGGGTGCGAGACATCCGCACTGGTTGACTAAGCTCAGGCTTGCGATTAGGAAGCTCGAAGGAAGTGCCAAGGCTTTCGAGCACAAGCAGAGTCATTTGCAGAAGAAGCTGGCTCATTTGGCAGAGAAGTTGGGCCACCATCACAAAGAACGTCACGGCAGGCACGGTAAAGAGGGTAGGAAGCTCGAAAGGCAACTGCTCGAGGTGTTGGGTGAGATTAGAAAGGTCAACAAGCGTTTGCAGACATTTGAGCAGGGTTTGATCTCCAAGGAGGGATTGAAGGGTAGAGAGTGGTACAAGCACCTGGGTACCGCGCCGGGAAGGTGGTTGGGTTACGGAGCGACGACTTTCCCCGGCGTTACTGAGGCTATCACTCTGGACAAGGGAGAGGGTTTGGAGAAGGAGGCTACGAGGTTGACTGTTCATATCGACGGGCTTTCTCGCCATCTGCGCAAGTGATTGCCCATGTCCGTGTCTGTTGAATAGCTCATTTTCGTTTCCTGTGGATGATAGCAGTTCATTCGATTACACTCGTCCCGCTTGTACCCCTGACCACGCACTTCTCTTCTGTGTGTGTATGATGCTTCTATTCTAATACCCTCTAGTGATGAGAAAGTCCTTCGTCGCTTCGTACGTTACAAAAAGCACCGCATTGACCGGCAATGCCCTCAACACCGTCGGTCCTACACCTACGAAGAACGCCCTCCATCCTCCTTCTGCAAAAGTCTGCCTTGCTGTTGACCAGAACAAGCTTCCTCCTCTTCTTCCGCTCCTTGCGTCATCTAGCACGCTCGTAGCTTGGATCTTGGTCTTGATCACATCCGCCCAGAAGGTGCTCACCCAAGCGACTACGCCTGCTACTGCTCCGCTAACGGCCATGTCAAGATTTGTCAAGGGTTTCCCGGTGTACCCTTTGATTTGGGCGTTGAGCAGTTCATAACTCGCAAAGTAGGGCCCGTAGCCAAGGTCGCGTACTGCTGTGGTGCACCAGCCTCGGTAGACGCCTCTGAAGAGCCCCTCTTTTCGTAGTACGTCTTTGAACACCGTCCATGTACCTGGTCTCTTCGCGCCAGCGGTAGTGTTCATTTGTTCCCGGATCTTGATCAAGTCTATAGGTGCCGTGATTAAGCTGCTTCCCAGTCCACTCAGCATACCCGCGATGAAGACTTGCGTTATTGGGTAACCATCAAATAAATGATGTGACGTTTGGTAGCGTAGCGAGATGTTGTAAAGGCCAAAGATCGATGCATTCATGATCGCTACGCCGAGCATGGGGGAGGTAACGCCTTTGTATAGCCCCGAAAGTCGCTCTTGTGCGATGATCAGTCGGAAAGCTTCTGTAGCTGAGCGATAGACTGGTAGTGACAGGCGCACCGATCCAACAGCGGGCGAAGGCATGGTGAGCGTTGCTGATGCCGAGTTGAGGCGAGAAGAGGATGGTGCGGGGACGGCGCTGTAGTGCAGTGTTGATGATGAGCTGAGCTTTGTCCGTGATGATATTGAAGAGGCGTCTGTCGGTGCACCAGTGCCTGTATGTGGCAGTGAAGGAGCAACGGAAGGTTGCGCCTGTAACCTCGTCTTTACAGTATCAAAGGGGTGTCCGGCGAGGAGGGAAGCAATACCACCTGCTGTTCCTGCAATGAAGTCGACCAACGCAGACGGTCCAGCGGTCCCCGTTGCGACCGCTGCCGCTGCAGCTGCTTCCGCTGCCATATTACTGTTCGTCCTCTCGACTTTGGTCCACGGGTGTTGCGAGTATGCTGTATATAGGAGTGTGTGTGTTGGTGAGAAGAAAGCACGACCCCCCGCATTCACATTGGGCGTTGAGCTCGGCAAAATTCCGGGCCAGACCCTGAGCAATCGGGATGACCTTCCATCGGGCCTCGCAGGAAGAAAATAGGATCGATGCGGCTAAGGCTCGAAATTGTGTGCGATGGCGTGCGGCCCTTCTCAGCTGTCCAACATTGCGCCATCCTTCTTGCTGTGAGTCAACGTTTAGTGCGAGTTCGCTTAGAACCTTGCCCTTTCCCCCACAGGCCTTACAGTCGTGAAAGAGTGGTACACGACCTTCTATCAGATTGACTTTACCGCGCCGCAACGCACTGCAAAAGCTCTTAAGCTCGGCGGTTGCGCGCATCTGGTCCCTCTGATGTAGAACCGTTATGGTATGGCGCCATACCCCGTTATAGGGTTGCAGGGCCAAGAAGAAGTCTTGCATCGACCACAAGCGCATCGCATTCTTCTAGCGAGATGTAGAGGGGCATGAGAAGAGCCTTCATGGGCTCGCATGACTGATGTCAGCTATCAGAAGGAAAGATGAGGTGTCTGTGCGCACAGGGACTGTTTTTTCTTCGTGAGAAGAATCGTATAAGATCCTTTGACGGCCCGTATCTGTTCAGGTCAACTTCATCATCTTCAACTTCTCTACCGACCTTGAGTTCAGAACAGAGTCGTGACTCAAGATGTCGCAAACCAACACCGACCAGCCAGACGTGGCTCAGCTTAGCCTCAACGGCAATGGCTCTGCCGACAAGAAGCGTTTCATCCTCTACGCTTTCATGATGGGTACTTCCGGACATCAGTCCCCTGGTCTTTGGACTCATCCGGCTGATCGTTCGAAATATCACAATAGGCTTTCCTACTGGACTGATCACGCTAAGCTCCTCGAAGCGGCGCACTTTGACGGCATCTTCCTCGCCGACGTGCTCGGAGGATACGACGTATACACCAAGTCGCTTGATCCTGCGCTTGCTTCCGGTGCGCAATTCCCCGTCATTGACCCTTTGCTCCTCATTTCAGCTATGGCGGCTGCTACGACCAACCTCTCTTTCGGCATCACTGCAACCACGTCCTACGTCCACCCTTACGAGCTCGCACGTCGATTCTCCACCCTCGACCACCTCACCAACGGCCGAGTAGGATGGAATGTTGTCACCGGCTACCTCGACTCTGCCGCCCGTCAGTTTGGCGCCAAGAACCAAGAGTTGCATGCGAAACGTTACGAAGTCGCTGACGAATACATGGATGTCGTCTACAAGCTGTGGGAAAGCTCCTGGGCCGATGACGCTGTGCTTCACGATCGCAAATCTGGTGTCTATACACGCCCGGAGAGGGTCAGGCAGATCAACCATAAGGGCAAATACTACGAGAGCGTCCCTGGACCGCATATCTGCGAGCCTTCACCACAGAAGACTCCGGTGATCTACCAGGCTGGATCGAGTGGGCCGGGTATGGCTTTCGCCTCGAAGCATGCGGAGGTGATTTTCATCGCTGCACACAAGCCTGACGTTGCCAAGAAACGCGTTGATGCTGCTCGTGCAGGCGCTGCTGAAGCCGGTCGTGACCCGTCTACCCTCAAAGTTCTTGCCCTACTCTGCCCCATCATCGGCCGAACAAATGAAGAAGCTGAAGCGAAGTACAAGGAGCATCTTGAACACGGATCCGACGACGGGGCTTTGGCCTTGTTCGGCGGATGGACCGGTATCGACCTCTCCACCTACGGCCCTGACGAGGAACTCCGCGCAACAGAAAGCAACGCCATCAAAAGCGCCGTTGAAAACTTCGCCACCCAAGACCCCACCGTTCCGAAATGGAACAAAGCTGCCGTCGCCAACAAGATCAAACTCGGCGGTTTGGGCCCCACCATCGTCGGTGGTCCCGAAAGCATCGCTGATCAGTTGCAAGAATGGGTCGAGAAGAGTGGCGTTGATGGATTCAACTTGGCCTACACGCTGGCTCCCGGAACGTTTGAAGACTTTGTAGAGCTGGTGGTGCCGATTTTGAAGAAGCGTGGGGTGGTGTGGGGCGATTATCCCAGTGTAGAACAGCCAAAGGAGGAGGAGGTGGAGGACGGACCAAAAACGGGATACGGAAGGGGGGAGAAGGTGGGGATTACGACGAGGGAGAAGCTGTACGGTGTGGGGCAAAAGAGGTTGAGGAGCGATCACTATGCGAGTAAGTTTACTTGGAAGGCTGGTCAGGAGGGGCCTGCTCTTGATTAAGTATCGAGGCCGTCATCTTGAGGCTGGGAACTCATCGAGGGTCTAGTTCGCAAGACACGGGAATACAAGTCCACTAGTACCATTCGCATCGAATCAAGGCCGTGAGCGTGTTTGAGAAGCAATCATCAAGAATGATATGCAAAGCGAAGGACAAAGTCATTGCCCCTGTTCACACTGCTGTCAGCAAGAAGGGCAACGCAATGGAATGTCAGAACTTCACATAATTGTGAGCCTATCCGCGATTCGACAGTGTGGTAAGGATTTGATCGCATACGAATTTTTCGGATCGGTGATGCGTGGTTTGTTCTCAGTTCTCGAGAAGCACGTCGACGTCACCGGTTCTGGCTGCCTTTCCGTTTGCGCCAGTCAAGTCGCCGACTTCGCCGCGGCTTGCACGAAAAGTTTGCAACCTGGTCTCGCTAAGAATTTGAGGCTCCGAACTTGCTCCTCGTGGTATCCGACTTTTCGAGAATCAAGAAACGATGAGCCCAAGCTTAGAGCAAGAAACGATGAGCCCAAGCTTAGAGCATCGAACAGGAGCAAGAGCGGAGCTGCAAAATCAGAGCGTACCTCGTGCTCCCATTCGTTTTGAGCAGCTGAACAGATGTGCTGTTCATGCAAAGAGTCATCACTTTGTGCAATGTGTCTTCGTCATCCCCTCAACCGCTTGATTGGTTGCTCGACAGTAGTTGGGGCTCCGAATGTGTGGGGTACCATTTTCATGTCCAAAGCGCTTGAGTGAGACTGGATGACATCGCAGCTGAATGTGCTCCAGATGGACATGCTCGTCGATCTGATCCACCAACCATATTCATGATGCCTTGGCGAGCAAACGAGCGGCGTCCCTTCGCCTTCAATGCAACCATCGGTACTGCGATCAGGTACGCTTTACACGCAAATGCATTCGGAGCGATCTCGCTTGCCCACGCTCTCCATCGGTCCATTTCTCTCCCGAGAGCAAGTCTTGAGCTTGGCCGCCACTGTGATAATCCACCTGCTTGCAGACATACCAGGTCTGTACCGTTCGTTCGCGCATCTCATTGCAAATCTGTGGAGCCGAAAGTGAATCTGGCCGAGGATCCGCCTTCCAGTATGCGACTCGTGGTTCGGCTTTTGGTTACCAGGCCGTCTTAGCCGCTTTACAGTACCGGGCTTGTCTACAAAGTTTTGGAAGAGCGGGAGCCTTTGCCATGTGTTCGCTCTACCGTTACCCGCGATGACAAGTTTCACTACGAGCTGCCGAAGACTTGCCGCTCGCTTGCTCGCAATGTGCAACACTACTGTTTAAGGCACCGAGGCAGCATGCAGTGATTGGCTACGAAAATATGGAGAAGATTTTCTCCCCCATAGCCACCCCAGAATTCCTGCAAAGGGCATGAGTCCTCGCGCAGCAGCCACGGCAGAAAATAGTTTCTGAGACATCGGCTACTTGCAGTCAAACCGTCTTCTCCACTCTGCTCGAGTAAGTGACGTTAAATGAATTGGCTTGGCACCGCCTCTCGAGTGCATCCGATATGATCGCTGTTCTGTGACGAAGTACCAAGTCGGCTTGGAGTCGGCGATTTGAGGGCGAGTCGGGATGCTAATGACTACGGCGTTGGTGGGAAACGCACTATGGTGGGGGACCTATGCTAGCATTTCCGAAATGGGATAGTATGCCTCGTGGTCCCTAACGAGTGAATCACATATATACCACTGGTCTGGCAACGAATCTCGCCTCCTTGCCCGCCCCTTAGCATTCCTCTACCCATCATGCGTATTCCAGCCTTCAAGACGCTGGTTGCGCTGCTGCCTGCTGTGGCAGCAGTCGCCGCACAAAATGCGACATCGTCCTCTTCAGCTTCATCTTCGGCATCGATGATGAGCTCTGCCTCGGTATCAAGCAGCTCGCTTTCATCTGCCGGCAGCGTTTCTTCTTCCTCTTCAGCTCCTACTGGCTCCAGTGGCACAGCTACGTCAAGTTCGGCCGCCTCGAGCTCCTCTGTCAACCCCTTGACGGAGAAGCCTCCCGCAGCTGTTCCATCAGCCACCACCACTCCCACGGCCTTCATCCCCGCCGGTCCTCTGCCACCTAAGCAAGAGCTCTGCACATCTCCCATCTACTGTCCCGGTCCTCTCCTCCAAGCCGTTCAGCTTGCAGGCATCTTCAAAGACAGCAAGACGTTCGTAGACAAAGCCACTTCCAAACCCGAATCCGTCGTTCTCGACAACTTTAACAAGCTTGGCGGCGGCAACACGAGCAACATCACTTATGACGAGATTATCCAATTCGTCGATGACAACTTTGTCGCCGAAGGTGTCGAACTTGTTCCTGCCGATTTGGGTAGCGAGTTTGTGCCCAACCCGCAGTTCTTGAATGGAGTCGAAGACGAGGTGGTGCGGGATTGGCTCAAACAGGTGCACAGCTACTGGGAGCTGCTGGCGAGGACGACCAACTCGTCGAGTCCGAGTGGAGTCCAGTGCGATGGTTGCGTTAGCTCCTTCATCCCCTTCAACGAGAGTCGAGTTTTTGTTGTACCCGGTGGAAGGTTCCGCGAGCTGTACTACTGGGATACCTTCTTTGTGATTGAAGGCTTGATCACTTCGCAGCTCAAGGATGTAGTCAAGGCCATCCTCGAGAATTTTGGTGACTTGATCGATCGTCTTGGTTTCATTCCTAACGGCAACCGTCTGTACTACGAGAACCGATCTCAGCCACCCTTCTTCACGTTGATGATCGACAAGTACATTCAGGCGTACAATGATACCTCGGTGCTCCAGCGATTCTTGCCCTTGCTCGAGCGAGAAATGTCGTTCTGGAAGACCAACCGCACCATCGAATTCACCTCGCCCTTCAGCAACAAGACGCACAAAATCACCCACTACCAAGTCAACACCTCCGGTCCTCGTCCCGAGAGCTACCTCGAGGATTACAAGACGGTGCAGAACGCTTCGCAGTCTGGCTTGCAGCTCAACGATACTCAGAAGGCCAAGTTGTACTCGAATCTCGCATCAGGCGCAGAGAGCGGCAGTGACTACTCAGCTGCTCGATGGTCTAAGCGACCTACGATCAACTTGACTGACACGATCCCTGCTCAACGATTCCTCAACACTGCTGCTCAGCTTCCTGTCGACCTCAACGCGATCCTCTTCGCATGTGAGCAGAAGCTATCGGCGTTCTACAAGATGTCCGTCAACGGCACACAGCCCAACGCCACACGAGCCAACTTTTGGGCACAGCAAGCTCAAGCTCGTAAGGAAGCTGTACTTGATGTCTTTTGGGATCCCAACCGCAAGTTCTTCTACGACTTCAACACAACTTTGGGTGATCGTGCGCCGTTCTTCACCCCTGCTGGCTTCTTCCCTCTGTGGGCGCAGATCTTGCCTCAGGAATTTGTCAACGAGACAATCAGTCTCGATCAACGAAGACAAAATCTTCAGGGCGTCTTTTCGGGTTTGAGGTACTTGATCGACCGATTTAACGGCACTGTTCCTGCTTCGTTGGTGACGACAGGTCAGCAGTGGGATTTTGCCAATGCTTGGCCACCCCACACGTACATTGCGCTTGAAGCTCTGCGCAACTTGCCAGACTCGCTCGCTCGTGGACCACAGCTTCCCGCTTCGAATGGCACCTTTGCCCTCATCCCCATGGTCAATGGAACAAACCAGCTCGGTCAGACCCTGGACACTCTGCCCATCCAGCCCCTGGAGAACATCCCCGGAAGCATGATCAACGAAACCCTCGCCGGTGCCACCAACTCTTCCGATCCCACACAGGATCTCAACCCTCTTCTCAACGTGGGTAACACGACCACAGGCGAAAGTTGGCGTGACGAGTTGGTACGTGAACTAGCCAACCGCTACGTTGCCTCGGCTCTCTGCTCGTGGCGCGCTACGGGCGGAAAGCTCAACACGAGCGATCCCAACTTCCAGCCCGTCCCCGACAGCGTGCTTACCTCAAACGGACTCAACGCCAGCACTGCCATTGGCAACATGTTTGAGAAGTTCAATGCTTCAGATGTTAACTCGGCCGGGTCAGGGGGCGAATATACCGTCCAAACGGGCTTTGGTTGGACCAATGGAGTTGCTATTTGGATTGGAGGACAGCTGGGAGCCAACCTGACAAGGCCAGATTGTCCTCCAGTGATTGCTCAGAATGTGACGACTTTTTCGGAGTAGAGCGGGACTTTCGCGCTAGATAGAGAGACCTGATACGTAGCGTAGATGAATTCGAGCGGCTTTCGAGATGATTCTTGAAACCGTGATCAAGACAGATCCTGTGTGACATGACTGTGTGTTTGTATTTGTTGTGTATGATCATTGACCTGCGAGGAGGAAGAGAGGGTCTGATTTATGTGTGGCTTTTTTCGGCCATTTTTCTAATGCGTTTTTTGACATCTTTTCATTTACCAGAGAACACTGAAATGCAGCTGCGTGTCACGGACCTCTTCAACTCCACATTCGAACTGAGCTTTGCTCTTTGCTTCCCTTTCTCCTACCATCGTTGTCCTACTCCTTCATTACCTCACACACTCTCTTGATCGCCTACACGAACAGCAAAAGGCTCAGCAACGAGGAACTGCTGCAACTGTACGACAGTGTGGTCGCTACGAGGAGCAAGATCGGCTAGCGCTCGAAGCGCTGTGTTGAAAGCAAGTGGAGTTGGGGGCTCACCTTTGACGGCCCGAAACGTTGCGATGAAACGCACTTCGGCCACGGAAGCTAGCTCAGCACTAGCAAAGAAGTCAAAAGCAGAGTCAGACGAGGATGAAGAGCTCATCTTGCCAACCAAAGCACCTGGCGCTGCCAACGGAAAACCAACAACAACATCGTCAATAGGCAAGCCTACACCCAAACTCGCATCGATCTTTCAACCGCGCACTGCAGCGTCCTCTTCGTCTGGTACCAATGGCAGCGCTTCCTCTTCCTCCGTCGTGAAGCTTCAGTGGCTCGATCCGATTGGACCCGCAAAGACTTGCCTCCACGGCGTGTATGGGGATCCTCAACCGAACGCCAAAGTAGCATTCTACGATCTCGATGGCACGATTGTTCGCCCGAAAGGCGGTAAGACGTTCCCCAGTAAAACGGACGAATACGACTTCGACTTCCTCTTCTCCTCACCCTCGAGTGGGCTTGGTGGGCCCTCTAGCTCGCGCTCCGTCATCTCGCGTATCAGGCAACAGCACCGCGAAGAAGGATTCGCCGTTGTGATCATTACGAATCAAAAGCAAACTCAGTACTCGGCCAAAAATGGACTGGCGACGTGGAAGAAGAAGATGGCTCATATTGCGGCGGCGATTGATGTGCCTATGCGGGTATTTGCTGCGTTAGGAGATGATGTATATAGGAAACCAAGGTTGGGGAGCTGGGAAGAGTTTACTCTGCGATGGAACGGTGGAGTTGAGGTGGATAAGGAGGGGAGCTTCTTTGTGGGCGATGCAGCAGGGAGGATGAAGTACAGGGATCATCAGGATACGGATCTCAAATGGGCGTTGAATGCGGGGATACAATTCTTCACCCCGGAAGAGTACTTCTTGGGCAAGGAGAAGGAGTATGCGATTCCCACACGGCCGTGGAGTCCGTCCACTCTTCCACCGACCAGCAACACACTCAAAGGCTTAGTGGTCGAGCCTGAAGACGAGATGCACACCGTCAATCTCGCCGATCTCGAAAGCGACGAGACGGCGATGCAGACGATACTTGGCGAAAGAGATGGCAAAAGTGGCACACCAGAGATCGTCCTCTTCGTCGGCCCTCCAGCTTCCGGCAAGACGTACCTCTTCAACCGCATCTTTGCCCGGAACAACTACGTTCATATCAACCAAGACACGCTCCGAACGCGCGATAAATGCCTCCGCGTCGTCGCAGATACCCTTTCCTCCACCCCACCGCAATCGTGCGTAGTTGACAATACCAACCGCGATCGCCCTACCAGAAAGCACTATATCGAGTTAGCGCAAAAGTTGGGCGTAGCGATCAGGTGCGTCTACTTTGACGTACCTAAGCATGTTTGTGTCCACAACAACCATTTTCGGGCGCATCATGGGCCGACGAATGAGATGGAGGAGAAGAGGGGGGTGTTGCCGTTTACGGCGATAGAGAGTTGGTTTAAGGATAGACAGGTGCCGAGTAAGAAAGAGGGGTTTGAAGGGGAGGTGGTGAGGGTGGTTTGGGGGTGGAATGGTGGGGTGGAGGGGCGGGAGGAGGTGGAGAGGAAATGGAAGATGTATTACCATTGACGGGGGGAAAGAGAGAAGAGAGGGGAGGGTAAATGGCATGATAAGGGCGTGCACTCGTGGTCACAATTTGCTTGATCTTCCTATCTTTCTTCAGGCGACAAATCTGCACAACACAGACGATACCTCAGCATGCGAGCGAGTCCAGTGCAATTCAATTGATATACCATTCCGCAGTCTAGCGAGACAAGTTTACAGAGTTTCCCGATCCCCCTTGCGACTCAAACCTGAGCAATAGCCTGACCATCTGCACGGGGATCGGATCCCGCTGCCCACACCAGCTTCCCACTCTTGTTCTCCACCTTCTGAATCACTTGCCCCCTACCAAACTGGAACCTTCCCCACCCATCTACCACTTTGACTTTATGACCCATCTGTTCCAACTTTTGCACGACATCCTCGCTCACACCTTGTTCGAAGTAGACTTCGCTCGTTGCGCCTTCTGGACCAGCCATGCCTGCGCCGATGCAGAATCGGGGGGCATCGAGGGCGTCCTGTACGGAAAAGCCGTGGTGGAGGATGTTGAGAAGCACCTGAACTTGACCCTGGGGTTGCATGAAGCCTCCCATGACGCCGAACGAGAGGAAGAGTTCGTCTCCGCGCGTAGCCATAGCCGGGATGATGGTATGGTAAGGTCGTTTGCGGGGGGCAATGTTGTTCGGGTGGCCTTCGGAAAGCGTGAATCCCGCACCGCGGTTTTGTAGCGTAAACCCGCACCCTGCGGGCACAGCTCCAGTGCCAAATCCAGCATAGTTCGAGTTGATGAAACTGCATGCATTGCCGTATTGATCAGTAACGCTGAAGTAGACCGTGTCGCACGTATTGGCGGGACTACCTTTTTCAAGGTCGACCGAAGCTTTGGTGGGGTTGAAGAGTTGGGCCCGTTGAGCGAGGTATCGTTTGTTGAGGAGAAGTTCGGCAACGTCGTGTTCGGAGTGGGCGGGATCGGAAACGTGGTACCTCGTATCAGCGAAGGCTAGGCGCAACGCCTCGATGAGGGCGTGAAGGTACTCGACGCCGTTATGGTCGAGTTTGGCCAGATCGCCCACTTTGCCCTGGTTCTGAAGCTCATCAAGAATACCGAGCGCAACGAGCGTTGTCAAACCTTGACCGTTAGGTGGGCACTCGTACATCGTTACTCCTTCTTTCCCTTCAAGATCGCCCGCCTCTGCTGGGTGGTTGTACGTGTACTGAATGGGCGTAACTTCTTCCGTACCACGCGAAAGGTGGTCTTCAAGATCCTCGAGCTCCAACACACCGCCTTGGGATCGGACAAGGTCGACAATGGCTTCAGCTACGCGACCTTTGTAGAACCCTTCTTTGCCTTTGGTTGCGAGTTCGCGGAAAGTTCGCGCCAACGTTGGCATGCGCATAATTTCGCCCGTGCGAGGAGCTCGTCCTTCGAAGAGCATCTCGTTGGCGTTGGGCGAAGCGTTCTTGATCAGCTTTTCGCTACGGCCCCAGAGGAAAGCGGTACTCTCGTGGACCGGGTAGCCTTGTTCAGCGAGACGGATGGCAGGTGCGAGAATGTCTTGGAGCGTCAACTTTCCGCTTCCGAGCTTCTCGACCGTGTCGACCCAAGCCGCGGGCGCACCTGGTACAGTTACACTGTGAATGCTGTTACCAGGAATCTCGACTCCACCGACACCCTTCGAACGCAAAACATCGAGCGTCATTGCTTGGGGTGCACGACCCGATCCGTTGAAAGCGCGCACTTTCCGCTTTTCCGCATCGTAGAAAAGACAAAAGGCATCACCGCCAATTCCCGTGTTGCAAGGTTCGGTGACATTGAGCGCAGCAGCTACAGCCACGGCTGCATCAGCGGCATTTCCACCAGCGTTGAGAATCTCGATACCGGCCGAAGAGGCGAGGGGTTGCGAGGAAGCAACGACACCTTTGGTCGAAAGGACGGTGGATCTGCGCGAAGCGAAGCGCATGTATTGGTTGCCATGGTGAGGGTCAGTGACTGACCAGTCGAAGGGGTTTCGTCGGGTCGTCATGATGTTGTTGCAGCGTGTCGAATACAGAGATGGTGAGGATGATGGGGAAAAGGGAAAAAGAAGTGATTGCGCGGGGATAGTTTTCGGGATAAGTAGTCTTGAGTGGAAACGCTGTCGGTGTAAGGCGGAACTAGGACGCCCAAACTGAGAGATGAGAGCGGCTACACGAACAGCGTGGGGAAAGGATGGAGGTAGATGTGGACAGAGGACGATACACACCGCCTTGAATGCGGGGGAGTTTGCGCTTGTGCGAGGAAATTGCCGCTTGGTCCGGGCGTCGGTGTTCAACATAGGCCAAATTGGACAGCAGCCTTGTGCGAGGACGAGAGCGGCTATTTCGACTGGCGATGTGAAATCTAAATCCGCCTTTTCACTCGAGGTTGTGAATGCTCGGCAATGCAAAAGACTCGGTTCATCACCCTTACTGATCCCATGATCAACAGACGTTTGCCAAGAGCACACACTCGATACATGGAAAGAAGCGGCTACCATTCATGCCGCTTGACTGGTACAAAGCTGCATGGCTCAGTGTCGGCTTGCGGGGCATTGACTTGCCGAGCGAAATAGCGTGGGCGAGAACACGCAGTTGATTAGCTCAACGCACCACCTTGCTCGCTCGATTACTTGGCACACTCTTTCATCAAACAAAGCACTGACAACAATAGAGAGAAACTGTTCTACCTTTTTGATCTTCTTCTAACTACTGCAAATCTAAATACACATATGTTCTACAATCTAAAGCTTGGAGCGGGGCAAGTCCGAGTCGATATCCGTTGCCTCGAGATCGTTGATGTCCACGTTCCACCTGACCGAGTTGAGAGGCTCGCGGAGGGCAAAGTCGAACAAAGCCTCGTAGACGTTACCATCCGATCGACCAAGAGCCGAGTTGAGAAGGTAGTCTGGAACAGCGAAAGAATCGACAAGAGCCACAGCGTTGGGTCGAAGCTCGACCATGATCTCCTGCACCTTGCTTCCGAGCAAATGGAACTGCTTGCCGTTGATGTAACCGGAAGCGAGGAAGTCGGCCGACTCCTGTTCCATAGTGTGGCAAGCAAAGAGCAAGAAGATCTTCTGAACAATCTGGCGGAGCGAAGGCTGCGAGTTGAGCTTCTCATCCTTGAGGATAGCCATACCAAAGTTGCGTACAAGCAAGTACTGAGAGTGAGCCCTGGAGCAGCGGTAAAGCTCCACCAGAAGCGAGTTCCAGGATCGCTTGGCATCATCACGAAGCGCAAGGGTCTGCTCGGTGAGGTAAGCCGAACGGTGACCGAAAGCACGCATGAAGAAGAGAGGGTCATAAAGGTCGCCAGAGTACTTGATGTTGGCGGTCTCGGTCTTGTTTTCAAGGTAGCGAATCATGTAGTCGGTAGTGATGTTCTTGTCAACCTTGCCCTTGCCGCTCTTGAGACCACGCATAGTCTTGAAGAGGTATCGGGTGCACTGCTGCGAGATCATGTACGAGTCACCTTCCCATGTAGCGTTGGGCAGGTAGTTGGCGTAGAAGTCGGGAAGACCGGAAGCCGAACTGAAACCGTGACCACCACAGGCCTTTCGGCAGACCTCGATGGCATCACTGGCGTACAGGGTGGTCAATGACTTGAGACCCGAACTGGAGGCGTGGGTGTCGGCAAGCAAAGAAAGGTCGCCCGATTCAATGTTGGCCTGGTTCTGTTCGTAGAGGTCAAACATGAACTGGGAAGTGTAGTGGAAAGCGAAAGCCTGGGCCAAGATAGGGAAGAGACGAATCTGGACCATGGTGTAGTCGAGGACCTGGCTCTCGAGGGGCTTGCCCGAGTTGTCGAACTGGGGAGCATCGCGGTCTGCGAACTGCCTTCGAACAGCACAGTATCGGATAGCAATGGTGACAGCGCGCTGAAGCACGGTGGAAGCGTCACGGACAATGTTGGCACGAACCCAGGTGAGGGTACCGTAGGCGAGCTTGGCGTTGGGAGGGGGAAGGTACTTGCCTGTCTCGGGCTCGACCTTGGAGAAACGGGCCAACAGGTTGAAGTGGGGGACACGGACGTGCTCGAAAAGCATGAAACCGTTGTCGGTAGTGTTGTAACCGGCCTTGGGACCAATGTCACCGATGGTACGGCCTGGGAGAACCTCGCGGGTCTTGACGTCACGGATCTGAACGACAAGAGGGTGAGGACCGTGGTTCTTCTTGCCAATGATGAGCTGAGCCATGACGACAGCGTGGTCTGCAGAACGTCCAAGACCACCGATCCACCACTTGGAAGCGGTGAGGGAAGGCGAGTGAACCTCCCATTCTTGAGATTCGGGAATCCATGTGGCGGTAGTCTCGATACCCTGAACGTTGGAACCGTGGCCAAGCTCGGTCTGAGCGTAACAGCCAATGATTTCGTATCTGGAGGCGGGCTCGTAGAAGACCTTTCGCTGTTCGTCGTCACCTTGGTTGTAGAGAGTGGTCAAGAACATGGACTTGTGGAGACCGAAGGGACCGGGCACATCGGCGAGCTTCTCGGCAACGTTGTTCTCGTACTGTCCCCAACCATGCTCCTTGGAGAGCTGAGCAAGACGCTTGTCCTTGATGAGACCACGACGGAACTTGTCGGCACGGCCAAGGTAGGCATTAGACGACTTATCGAAGACGGGGTCGTTGCTAAGGATGTTGACGATGTTTTCCTGAAGCTCGAGGAATTCCTTGCCGTGGATGTACTCGGCCATGGCCTTGGAATCGAAGGAAGCCTTGGAGCGCTCGACGCGGAGAAGCTCGCTACCGGGGACACCGGCAGGCTTGAGACCGGCAGGAAGCTCAATGTATCGAGGTGGCGCCATTTTTGATTATTTTGCGGGAAGCGGGAAAGCGACAAGTGGCGTCGATGTGAATAGGAGCAGAAGCGGCGGTGCGAGACACGGCTAGTTGATGCCGGAACGATTGCAGATGGCTGTGGGTGGTAGGAGGTATATATGAAAGCAAGCGGACAAGGTTTGAAGAGTCGGCAAGGTTGGAAGATGGTCAAAGGGTGCGAATGTGGGGAACTGAGGAGAGAATCGTTGTATATATCGGAGAAAGGGAGGATGTGGGGTTGGTCGGGTGAGCTGAAGCGAAGAATCCGGCTGACCGAGTGAGCGAGAGGGAGTTGATGGCAACGGGAACTCCAGCCGGTATCGAGAGGGACACACCGAGACACGGCGAGGCACAGGCACACACCGCTGATCGTTGTGTAACCTTTGTGGCCCAAGTGGTCACAATTTACTCGGCCATCGAACTAACCGGTTCGCGGCATTTTGTTGCGGCACTCAACGAGGAAACCCTTTCTGAGCGCGAGTCGCTGCTCTGCAATTACAAATTATTCTTGCCTTTTTGAATGTGCACTCCGCACTCGACGATGCCAAATGTAACACAAGCTTGCTCTTCTTAAGGCTGATTACCCCCTTGACACATCTCGGCTGGTTTCTAAGTAAAGGTCTTTGGAGATGATCATCGATGGAATGCAGTCTATTTGGCAGAACTGAGAAAAGTACTGGTCGAGGCAGTATCAAAGATTGTTCGAGATTTGTAGCTGTAGCTGGAGGCTGTTTGCACCCCGCAAAGAGGTTTCTGATTATGATGAATTCGGTCAAGGTTCAGAAGCGGAGTGGATGCGCGCAGTAATGCTCACACCCCGCAACGAGATGTGATGATGAGGTAAAGGTTTGTGCGACTCTCCGCATTTCTTTGCCTCTCACACACACACACATTCCGGCAAACGTCGCCCGAAATTTCAGGGCCCAATCGGCTAAAGTCCATTTCTTTTTCAACCGGCATTACCGGAATCAGGACGATTTTCAGCTCACTTCTTTCTGCGAGACCGTCAAATGTAATTTTTATATGGTGTAACATCATAAGCAGAAAGACAAAATTGCGCCCTTTCTCGCACGGTACAATGCGATTCATTTGCTTCCGATGGAGCTGAGTCGATTTTCTAGACTCGTCTGATTCTCGCCGAAATCAGCGAATCTGCACAGACAAAAAAAAGCTGAGTTAGTGCATCGTGTGTCGTACCTGACCGAGTGCGTTGATGCGCGTTTGAGTTTGTGTTCTGTGTGCGACTGCGCACATGGAGAGTGTCGCATGCTTCTTGGCGGTCAATTTCCCCATGTCCGTCCAACTCCTCGGAGAAGCTCTCTTTTCCATCCTTTCAAAGACATCTCTACCCCACGCTATGAACTCGTTCATCCGCAAGACTTTGACAAGCTCATCAACATATCTCCGGATCTCATCTCATACTCGTTTGCGCCATTAACAACTTCGGACACCGACACCTGCTTCCCGCGGCTAGTGACTAACGAATAATAGGAAAAGATTCAGCGAGGAAGGAAGGACAAGAAGCGATCATTCATACAATCGATACGCTGCACACATACTTGGTTTCACAAAGCGAGCTTTCGCATGGATTCACGAGATAGGCTTGCATATTTGCACATCTTGCACACCTTGCACGTTCATCCTCTTCCTCCCTTCCTCGTCGTCGAGTCAACTTGTCCGAATCGGCTACGTGACTCGGCTCCGGGTTCGGTACTTGCTTCCTAGTCGTCTTTCCCGACCTGTCGAAACCTTCCTATCAGATACGCCGCCGCCCAGTCCGCCTCTCCTCTTCCACCTGTCCAACCTGTCATCCTCCTATCCCGACACTCCCCCACGCCGTCGTGCATACCAACTCAACCACGCATACAGAGCTCAGTTGATTAGTGGCTTGCTCCTCCTGCAGCCGTATCCATCTTTCAACTACTCTTTCTCTTCCTCCTTCCTTCTCGTCTTTCTATCCTCAAAACAATGCCTAGGCGTCCTGCTTCTGGGCCTCAACCCACCAATCCCACTTCCACTTCCACTTCCAACGCTACCTCCGACAATCGCGATACTGTCAGACCATCAGGCAACGCTGGTCACCATCCTTCTTCTTCTAATACGTCATCCACGGCCCACAATCATCTTCATCCACTAACTCATCGCTCACTCTCGTCTTCGTCCGACCTCGTGCTACCACCCTTGCACACGGCTCTGACTTCACAACTACCCTTACCTCAGGGCCCCGCGCTTCCGCCGCCTCTCATTTCGTCTCCTTCTTCTTCCAGATCCGACCAAAACGGCTCCACTCAGCCTCGTTCCAGGCCGTCTCCATCTGATTCCTACAAGTGGCCGATCAGTCCAGCACGTCTCATCAGCCACGGCCGTGTCACTCTTCCTCCTACTGCTTCAAACACCACCCCGACGCCAGCACCGACAACCCAACCAACTGCTGCAACAATTCATCGCTCGACCAGCATGACTTCGAATTCGGAAGACGCTTCCGCTGGCGTCAATGGCGCCGGCGCCGACTCTTCCAATCCATCTGCCACCAACGATGCCTCAAAGAAGAAGTCTACAAAGAAGGCCGTCTCGTGCGAACCATGTCGTCGCCGCAAACTCAAATGCGATCGAGGCTGGCCTTGTGGCGCTTGTCGCGATCGAAATGAGTCCAGCAAGTGCGAGTGGGCAGAAGGTGTCCGCCCACAGACTACCGGACGCGACAGCGGTGACTCTTCTCAAACAAACGAACGTCTCGACCGGCTCGAAGCCATGATGGGCGCCATTGCAGGCTCTCTCGGTGTCGAACTTCCTGGCGCAAAGCAGTCCCCTAACACCAACGCTGCTCAAAGAAAACTCTCAAGCGTCAGTTCTGCCTCGGCTTCTGCCCCTCCCACATCCAAGCTCTCCACCTTGGCCGAACTCGGCGCATCGGAAGCCAACAGAGCGGCTCTCGCTGCCACCTCTACCCCATCAGACACTTCTCGACCTTCCTTCGCCCATGGCGCTGTCTCGTGGGGTTTCGGGTTTGGTTTCTCACAAATGAATCAGGTCTCATCCGAAGAGCTCACCCGCAAGACCCTCTTTGAGCTTCTCAACCTCTTGCCTGAGAATACCATCGTACGCGCCCTCGTTGACTTCTACTTCCGCGAGCTTTCCTGGATGGCCCACCTCATTCCAGAAGAGACGTTCCGCTTGAGGCAACGTGCTGTTGAGGAGCAACGCCTCTTTTGGGATGGAAGACCCGATGTCTACCGATATGAAGAGATGCGCGACTCTCTCCGTCTCGTGGCCACCATTCATGCTCTTTGTGGTTGTTCGCTTGTCTTTGGCGAACCTCTCGAAGCCGACGCCCTCCCCAAGCAAGCTTTTACCGTCTTCCTCGATGCCGCCCAACATGCTCTCTCCGTCCTCGACATTTACGAAGAGCTTCATATCGACAATGTTCGCACCATGGTTCTGCTCAGCTCGTGCCTGAGCGCCCTCAAAGGCCCTGCCGTAGGTTCCGCAATGTCCGCCAATATCTGCTTCATGGCCTACGCTCTGCAACTCGACGTCGAGCCACCCGAGACAATGCCCTTGGACGAGCGCAAGGATCGCATCAATCTCTTTGCCACTCTTTGCATCCATGACTGGTTCGCCGCAGGCAACGTCAAGCGCAGTTACCTCATTGATCCTGCCAACACCAGCTTACCTTCTCTGTTCGGTCCAGACGCACACAAGAACGAGTTGGTCGCCCTTCCCATCCGGTACAAACTCAAGCTCAGTGACATCGCCAGAAGGGCCAGCCATCGCATTCGAATGAGCGAAGATGAAGCATACGACTTTACAAAGCAGTTGCATCAAGAAGTCGTTGCCATCGAAGCGGCCATTCCTGAGCACTTGCGCTTCGACGAATCTCTTATCGACTCGGACGACCCTGACAATCCCGAACGCTGGCATCGATCCGCCATGGCTCTTGCCGTTCAGATGCAGCTTCTCACTCTGCACAAACGCTTCTATGTCCAGTCTTGGACCAACCCAAAGTACAAAGAGTCCAGAGATATCAGCTTCGCCGCCTCCATGCTCATCATCAAAGTCTTCCGCAACGCCTTCAAGTGGTTCACCCCGCGAGAAAACGCCACCATCGACGAACAGCGTGCCATGATCGGTGAAGGCATGCGAACCCAACACAACTCGGTCCCAAGACTATGGTTCTTTGCCCAGATGTCCATCATCGCCAGTCTGGTTCTCATCCACTTTGTTTCCATGTTGGATACGCATCCACAAGAGTCGTGCGATTGGGACAGTTCCGAGCTGAGAGCTCAGATCACGGATGATCTCAAATTCGTCCGTCTCCTTCTGCAGGCCTTGTCAAGCAAGTCGAAGCTCGCCATGGATGGTGCCAAAGCGATCCAGCCTCCCGAGTCGAACCGGAACAAGCGCAAAGCCGACGATGCCTTGACAGGCTCGAGTCTGGGGCCTGGCTCAGTACGCGGAGGAGGTCCACTGCATAGCCGTTCTTTGGATTCTTTGCCCATTCGCAACGCAAGTTGGTACTCAACGTCACCGGCGTACTCGAACGGAGGTTCGACACCAAATTTGACCAATGCACACAAGACGCCGCCCGCTTACCATTCTCCAAGTTCCAGCAGCAACTCTTCCCACAGCTTTGCACACTCGGCGTCCGCCGGTGAGATCCAAAGACCCAAGCTGCCTTTTGATAGTCAAGTTGCACCGGCCGGCAACGCCAACTCATTCGACGATATTGAAGCGTTATGGCAGAAACAACCCTGGCAGACTGCTTCGCTTCGCATGGGCACCTCGCCCAACAATGCTTTTCCCACCAGTGGGATCGGTCGAGGTCGTGGGCCTTCTGGGTCTGGACTCAACTCTTCCTCTGCTGCGGCAGGCTACTTTTCCAAGACAAACAACCCCAACATCACCAACTCTGGTATTCCCGGTCTCAACGCTGCTGCAGATGCTGGCAGCAGCACAGGCAATCCCGACTGCCCCTATATTTGCGCTAGCTTCTTCGGTCCCGACGCATCCTTCAACGACATTGCACGTGCTGAAGCTGCCATCGGTCGACAAGACATCAGCTTCGGTCACCCCGTTGCTCCTTTGAGTCCCTTCACAGCTAGCTTCATCAACAGCCTGGATCAGTACGTCGCGAGCTTGGAGGAGCCACTGCCGAGTACGGGCAGTCCGCCGACGCAGGTGGCGATTCCATTGGCGGGGATCAATATGGCTGTTCCGCAGAGTCATGCGCTTGCGCAGGCGGCGACGGCAACCAGTGGTACAAGTGGCAGGTAACCTTTTTATTGTATTATCGACGGAATGGAATGGAATGACTTGTTTCACCGCTCATAAAGAATCCGTCTGTGTGTGTCAGCTTGCGTGTGTGCGAGTCGAAAGACTGGAGGCGAGCGGTTTGTGTGATGACGGTGGCCAAGCTTACAAATGTCACTAGGAACAGTGTCTGTCGTCTACCCTTTCGCCACCGGGACGTGGCTGCGGACGAGCGGGCGAGGGCCAGAAATCGGTGGGCTGTTCTTCTTGTGCATGCAATGTGGATGTCGATAAGCAACGTCTTTAGGTTGTATCGAGCTATGTGAACGACAGCAGATCTGTGCGTCACTGACGGTGTCAAGCTTTGCTTAACTTAACGAACTACTGCGATGGACCACACAGTGGGGGTGTCCCACAACACGCACAGCCTTTGATACTGCGAGACTCAGCCTGCAACCCTCAAGAATGGGCGCTAGACTGTGTATACATATATGCTCGTCTTTTGAAAGTCTGTTCCGTTCTTGGAACCTTAACTCTATCCCTTCACCATTTGCACACACCAAAAATGAGGACCACTCTTTCGTTCTATTCCTTGCCTCTGGTTTTTCTTGCGTCCACCGTAGCAGCGGACTGGCAACCGCTCAAAATCCTCCCATCCCACTTCAGCTATGCCAACCTTTGCCTGAATCACTCTGCAGACGGGGGCAATCGCGTCTGCTTCAACTCGAACGACGGTCCGGTTGACCCTCCGTCTGCTCGAGCTACCGGACTTTCTGAAGTTGTACAAAACGCTGATAATACCTCTGGTAAGTCGACTCTCTCTTTTTTCTTTCTTTTCCATTCATCTCTGTACGAATGCTAAGCAGAGAAAACTGCATTGCGTTTTGGTGTGGATGTAAGACTTCTATATCTCAATCGGCCTGAGTATGACGGTGGACTTCAACACTAATCACTGGAAAGTGTCGATGACAATGGGCGATCATGATGGTTCGTGCATCGCCTATTCAATGACAAGCATCTCGTCGAACAGCGCGGGTCTGAAGGGATCGTTTTGTATGCAGGACGATCCGGTTTCGATTCCTGCTCCTTGAATTCAGGGACGAGTGCGGTCTTTTCGAGCTCGTTTATTCCTCTCTGCGTGTCTTGTCTAGTCCGCAATCACAGTTCTGCGTTTTGCACCCACACTAGCAAGATTGAAAGATTGGTACCGTAATGCATGACTTGAGTCACTCTGATAGCCAAAAAACCAAGCGGTAGGCTTTTCAGACTTTGCCTGACGTAGTACGCAGCAACGATTTGGCAACCAGCGGGTAAGAGTGGGAGCATCGTGTTTGCACCGCTCAATATGTCAGCCCTTAAATCATGGCCCCACTGACGGGGCGCTCTGCAGTGGCCCACCGAACGGGGCTCGTTCCCAAGAAACACACAGCCTGCAGTGGACACACTAGACGCAGCGGTATGGCTGGATTTGTGGGACCACTCTCGCAATCTTCACGTTGCAGTACGAGCTAGAGGGTCTTCTCCGAATTATATAGATACTTTCAAGAGCTTTGAAGTCTTTGTGTCTCCTGCATTCCATAACCTCGTTTGCTCACATCTTTTTCAACGTTCGAGATGAAGATCGGTACTCTGTCGTCTCTCCTGCTCCCCTTCGTTTTGGCCACTTCCGTCAAAGCACTAGAGTTTGGTCCGATCAAGGCCATGCCGGCAGCGCCGGAGCATTTGAATCCTATCAAAATCATTCCGTCCCCTTCCATCTACAAGAACCTATGTGAGAGTCGTAAGGGCGACGACAATCGTATCTGCTTCAACTCTCACGATGGATTCGTCGATGCCGCGTCTGCTCGAGCTAGTGGACCGTCGTTCATCGGCCAGAGTGCTGATCCCGCAAGTAAGTTTTCCTTCTTTTCCCTTGCTCCGACTGTGACCAAGGTTCATTGTTGCTGAACCAGAGCTCAATCCTTCTTGCGTTGTAAAACAATCAGACTTCTTCGTTTCCCTCGGTCCAGCGGAGACGGTGAAGTTTGAAACCCAGACCTGGAATGTCACGGTGACAATGGAAAGTTTCGATGGCGGTTGCACCAATTACTGGATGACGAGCAAGCTCACATACATGGCTGGTCCGACGGGACTGTTTTGTAAGGAGAACGATCCGGTCTCTATTCCGGCCCGCTTGCCAAGCCTGCTGGTGTCAAAAGACTTCCCTAGACTCAAAAAGCTTTGAAAGGTCGTCGTTTGCCTCCGCACATGCTGGCGGGTCACACACGGTGGTCTTTCCACTGCGCACTTGACACTTGTCCACATCATTCTCACAAGAATGCCTATGCGTCATGCAAGATTGCATTTGACCCTTGCAATGAACTCTAAAGAACGATGCCAAGTCTTGTGTTTTGCGTGAGCTAATCTGGTGAGCCGGATGCATAGCGATAGCCTTGGACTCACCAACGTTTGTTGTATTTCCTTCAACTGTCACTTCGTCATGGTCACATCGTCATTGAAAGAGCTCGTATGAGCATGGATGTGCTTCATTTCTGAGCTTGTTTGCCACAGGTATGACCTTCATGTGATGAGCGCCGAGGCGAGGCGGAACTTACGTTCTGCGCGGGAGCAGACTTTTGAGTTGACTTTCCTTGCACGTTCGGAAGCAATCTTATTTTTCGTCAGAAGATAAAGCAGTGGCAGTTTCCTTGTCATCTTCAGTCGGTGAAAGCATTGATTGGTAGGGTCGGTATCAGGTCGGCTGCGATGAGTCAAAGGATCGCTGCGTGACAACACGGAAGCGCGAAAAAGAGCGGGAAGATCAGGCGATGTCATTGAATTCGTCTTCGGAAAAGCCGACATCTGACTATTCTTCTCACTTTGGTCAAAATACGGTCACATCGTGTCCTTCTCAGGGCGTCAAGTGACTGTTTGCACTCTTGTTACGCTGTTCAGCTCAATCGGTCTGACCGGAAGATTCGACATGTGAGGCGAGCGTGAGAACTAATTGTATCGCTAACGCAGCCAGTTGCTTGAGCGTGCGGCGTTCCTGCCCTCACGCTGCTAGTTCCTCAGAAGCGATGCAACTCAACTCAGCCCAAAGACTTGGACAGCAAGAATGAAGGCGCGAACTGAGAGTGTGCAAGTGCATTTGCTCAAGCAGTGGCTGTCGCTTTGAGACCTACGCATCCTGGCTACTAGCGAATCTTTTTGTCCCCGCTTGATTCCTCCTCGATCTCCTCGTCCCTCGTCAGATGTCCCCTTCAGTCCATCGTGCCCACTCTCGCCATTTACGCAACACCATCCAGGCTTAAGGCAGTCCTAAAACCCTTCTGGCTTCGGACCTACTTACGAGCGTCATGCCTGCATCAACGTCGATGGAAGGCGCTAGAGACGACATCAGTCGGGTGATCACCACCATGTGGCACAAACTTGCCGAGATGGACGCTATTCTCGAAGCTCTTGTCACCAGGCTTAACAGTCGAGACTCTTCGCGCCGACGCTCACGCAGACTTGAGCTCGCGTTTGGCCACTTTGCCCAATTTGTGGACAGGCACGAGCGAATAATGGTTCAAATCACTGGTAGCGACGCGATTGGCTCGTTCCGAAGGGGCATCGAGAACAGACCGCTCCCGGCGAGTCTCCATGATCACCGTGTCTGGGTGGCATATCTTCACGCCTATGCTCTGTCTCGCCGCCGAGGAAGCCACAACAATCTCGTCTTGCTTAGCATCGAGCGAGATGTACGTGCCACTGCCTTTCCAGAACTTTCACACAATCAGCAAGATCAAGGCTCGGCTGACAATCAGCAGAGACAAAGACTCCTGCGCCTTCGTGCCGTCCTCTTCACTTTGTCGCATGACGCGATTCTGGAAAGGCTCAGTCTCATTGATCGCTACCTCGCCAACATTGAAATTTACGTGCCCGCACACGTCCTTGTTCGCGTCCGATGCATCGTCAGAAACGCTGGCAGAGACAACCAGTCACTTTTCACGTAGTCAACACAGACAGAAGATCAAGACATCGGCACATCACAACCGTGTATTGCACAGCTTGCCCAGTAACGAAAAGTGATCTTATTCTCTTGCGTTTTTAGTGATTCTAGCCGTGAATAATTACAACTGCGTTTAGGCTTGGGTCTCGGAAGCCTCGGGCTCGAGCGAAGGAACGGGCTGTGCCTTGTTGTCGGTGGGCAAAGGCTTGTTGGCAGGGAAAGCGAGAACCTCCTTGATCGAGTTGGAGTCGGTCAAGAACATGACCAAACGGTCGATACCGAGACCCCAACCACCGGTAGGAGGAAGACCGTGCTCGAGTGCGTCGATGAAAACGTGGTCGATACCCTGTGCCTCGTCATCACCCTGGTCCTTCTGACGGCTCTGCTCCTCAAAGTTGGCTCGCTGGACCCAAGGGTCGTTCAACTCGGTGTAGGCGTTGCAGATCTCCTTGGTGGCAACGAAGGCTTCGAAGCGCTCGCAAAGACCGGGAATGTCACGGTGACGCTTGGCGAGAGGCGACATGACCTGAGGGTGACCAACGATGAACGAAGGGTTGATGCACTGGGTCTCGATGAACTCGCCGGTCATCTTGTCGATAAGTCGCGAGCTGGTGCGGGGCTCAGAGCAGTCGACGTTGTGCTTGGCAGCGAGGTCCGAGAGCCACTTGCGGGTCTCTTCGGTGTGAAGCTGGTCAGCGGGAGGGAAGGTGACGTTCATCTGCTTCTCGAGCTCCTTGATCATGTCAAATCGCTTCCAGGGTGTCGAGAAGTCGATCTCGTACTCGCGACCGCCCTCAACATCCTTACCGTCTGGGTGGTACTTGATCTTGTAAGAGCCAGTAACGGCCTTAACGAGACCGGAGATCATGGACTCGGTGATGTCCATGAGATCGTACATATCGGCGTAAGCCATGTAGAACTCGCAGATAGAGAACTCAGGGTTGTGGGTCTGATCGATCGACTCGTTACGGAAGACACGTCCAATCTCGTAGACACGGTCGAGACCACCGACAACGAGCTCCTTGAGGAAGAGTTCGGGAGCAATACGCATGAAAAGGTCGAGCTTGAGGTCGTTGTGGTAGGTGACGAAAGGCTTGGCAGTGGCACCACCGGCGATCTGGTTCATCATGGGAGTCTCGACCTCGAGGAATCCAAGGTTGTCAAGGAAACGACGAACGTAGTTGATGATCTTGGCACGCTTGACGAAGATGTCACGGACGTTGTTGTTCATGATCAAGTCGAGGTATCGCTTACGGTGACGCTGCTCGGTGTCGGTGAATCCACCCTTCTCACCTGCAGATGCCTTGGGCAACATCTTGAGACTGGGCGAGAGGAGCTTGATCGAACGAGGGAAGATGGAGAGCTCGCCCTTCTTGGTCTTACCGGGAACACCAGTAACACCAACGATGTCACCACGGCGAAGAAGGTCGTGAATAGCGGCAAAGTCGCCGTCGGTGTGGTCCTGGAGCTGGGCGGTGATCTGAACCTTGACGCCCTCACCGTGCAAGTCGTAGAAACGCAGCTTCTGACCAGCGGCACGCATGTTGTGGAGACGACCAGCGATGCTGACCTCCTCATTGTCGAGGTGCTGACCAGCCTCAACCTTGCCCTCGTACTTGGAGATGAATTCGGAAAGCGAGATGGAGACGTGGAACTTGTGCGGGTATGGGTCGGGGTTCTTGGTTTCACGCAAAGCAGCGATGGTCCTGAATCGGCGCTCGTAGTACTGGTTGGGGTTGAGGTCCTCCTCGGAAGCGGCGGCGGACTTGGCAGCGCCGGCGGTCTGGGCAGGTGCCTCAGCGGCCTTGGTCGCCTTTTTGGCCTCCTTCTCGCGCTGCTTCATTCGTCGCTTGAGTTCGGACTTGGAAACCATCTCGCCGGTAGCCTCATCCTTGATGAGGTTGACAGCCTCAGCGGCGGGCTGGTTGGTAGCGTCGGTGGAAGACATGGTGCGTGCTGTGATTGCTGTAGGAGAAAAGTGTTTCGGGACCGAGAGAATAGGTGAAAGACGACGAGGAGAAACGAAGATAGTCGAAGGCAAGGATCTGGGAACAAGCGTCAGGGATCTAGAGAATGCCTTGATCATCCAAAGGTGCAGCTAGAACGTCGACGAGCTGGTTGTAGGATGGTTCGCGGGGTGGATATGATGTGGGCAGAGGGTAAAGGTTGGATGATGATAGCGTTGAGGCCATCAAATGCTCGAGACAAAAAAGTGCATCAAGGTCTGCAGGAAGAAAGCTCAGACACACGAGCAAAAGCTCAAAATGCGACATACAAAAATTCCTTATTTGGTGCCGCGTGACTTTGTATTGTTGACTACAAAAGAGGTTAACTCGATTTTGCCAAGAATACACCGGTCTAACAACTCTGAAAATTTGAGCTGGCGACCTCGAACATGCTGCAGCCGTCATAGACCGCAAAGTTTGACCGTGACAGCTGCCTTCTACTGTACTCCTTGTCGTCATGAGGGACACTCTACGCAGTCATGACCACGGCATTCTGCAAAGTTCACGGGCAGAGCTTATGAAGCCTTCGAAATATAGATACACGAGGCAGGTCCTCTCAGAGGCTGTGAAAGGAAGAGGCTCGAACGCAAATGACATGCGACATCTGGAACCTCTCTCGTCCCACATGCCAACGGAGCTGTCGACACGGGCACCAGCGAAAGACTTCATCAGGTCGAGCCGACAGAATCTTTTGACGCTGAGAGTCTCTGTATGCACAGTGACCACTTCCCATTGTGTCATTCTGATTGAGCCGCCGCCACTCTTCATTTCGATGTCGTTTGTCAACTACCCACATGAAGGAGGCGGTGCCACCTGGAAGCGGGGCCGCCTTGCGTGCTGTCCTTTGGGCTCAGCGACTCAGCGACAGACCATAGGGCGAAGCTCTCATGCAATCCGGGATCTTTGACGTTTCTCCGATCCTTCTCACCATCTCCGAAAGAACTCGCAACGATGAGCGGATATCCAACCAATGAATCGCGTACTCGCTCGCATGTCACAATCGCTTACCGAGACGATGAGGACGAAGACAAAGATTCTCAACAGCACTCTTCGCTTCTGCCGAGTAGCACTAGGCTAGACAGAGCCTCAGGCTCACGAGCACAAACAACTTCGGCGCCAAAAAAGCATTCAGCATGCTGGAAGCGGCTCATCCTATGCGTAGCGATCCTAGCCATGTGCATTGGTATCTTCGAGCTTGCATTTCACGGTCAAGAGGTCAAATCTTTGCAAGTTGCCAAGGATAAGATCGCTCAACTACAGCAAGAACTTGGTCAGCAGCTTAAAGGCGGCTACAACAAGGTCATGTCGGTGATGCTTCGTCCACCTCCCCCTCCTTATCGAGAAAACGACGAACAAGTGGCAGCCGCGAACGAGGATCCGGAACTCGATACAACAGTCGAAGCGGTAAAGAACAATTCGGTCGTCGTGCTGAAAACCGGTGCTAGCGTGCTATTTGATCGTCTGCCCATCCAACTTCTACAAGCGCAAAACGCCATCAACCCGCGGATTCACCTTACTGGTCAGTCAGGCTACCAAGGACCTTCGTACTTCGTCTACTCCGACGCAGATATACAAGTTGGAGAGTTCGCTGTGCACGATGCTCTCGCCAACGTCTCATCGTTCGTTCGCGGTGACCCCGAATTCTCGAGTCGATACGAAAAGCTACACAGTCTGCTCACCGGAGGGGACGATCTTCGAGCAGGAGGCTTTCAGGAAGGCTGGAATTTGGATAAGTGGAAGTTCCTGTACATGTGGCAAGACGCGTATCGACGCAACCCCAACGCTGACTGGTATATTGGGTACGAAGCTGACACGTTTGTGCTGTGGAAGTCGCTGTTCAAGTACCTTGCCTCAGAAGATCCAAAAAAGGAACAGCTTTTTGGATGTCCTTCGATTCTAGTACGCAACCAAGAACTGTTCGCCAACGGTGGCTGTCCATACGTCATGTCCGGTGCTTTGATGCGCGCGACGTACGGCAAGGACCCGCAATTTGCTTCCAAGTTTGACTCAGAAGTCAAAGGGTCATGCTGTGGTGATGCCGAGCTCACCATTGCACTTCGCAAGTCAGCTACTGTTCCCATCAAGAAGTTGAGCGAGGCAGGTCCTCGATTCCAGGGCCAACGACCACGCGAGATACTTTTCGATGGCGACAACTGGTGTTCACCCATCTTCAGCTTTCATCATCTCAAGGCGGAAGAAGTGCAGTGGCTGTCGCAAGTCGAGCGAGACATTCGATCGAGCAAACCCAGAAATCAGACCATACTCTATTCCGACATCTTTGATCGCATCATCCCACACGAGCTAAGCAAGTCGCTCGAGCATCTTTCAGCGAAAGCCAACCAGAGCGAAATCGTAGAGCTCAACCCAACGCAAGAAGACTGGGAAGCATTCGGAAGTATGGACAAGGGTGTCAAACAAGGGCGAAGAACTCAAGACGTGGGTAATTGCAAACAGCAGTGTATCGATAGTAAAGGATGCACGACGTGGTTCTGGATCAAGGTGACCGAGCAGGATACAGATGGCGATTGCTACTTGATGCACGGTGCGGTGAGGATCGGCAAGTCGTATGAAGGGACTGGACTGCGAACGAGCGGCTGGATCGGGAACAGGATCGCCAGCTTCAAGGCTCATCATCATTGCGACAACCCTCCCGAGGCATAAGAACCGCACCCTCTTAAGCGTTCCCTATAGCCTTAAACTGTCCATACATATTCCCGATCGACTAAGTTGATATAGGCATCGGGCTTTTAGAAACACATTCTTTCCTCCTATCTTTCTCAATTGCGAGGTGTGGATGCCGAGCGTGCCTGATTGTGGTAGCGCCGACAGGCTGTGCATCGGAAGAAAGTAGATGCGATCCGACCAGCAAGCCTTGGCGTCTCAGGGGCTCGGAATGACCGAGAAACGATGGTAGCAAGCAGTCTCTGCTGGCTTTGGATGAACGCCGAGCATCGCAAAATTGGCGTTGGAGGAAGAGGCTTGGCAGTTGCAGCTGCAGGAGATTGCGAAATTGCAGGCACAGCTCTCGCGCTTGGCGGGCGTGCGGAATTCGCTGCAGCCAAGCCAGAGCACGATCTGGCTGATTTCAACAGCTCTGTGAACTGCAAAATTGCAGGTGCCGGATATCCCGTCCTTTGCTCAGCACAGACACATGTAGGTCGGGGTCCGATCGAGATCACAAGTCAATGAACACGACCAGATCATCGACTTGTTTATCATGGCCGACGTTGAAGAGATGAGTCCGACGTCACAAACGGCACCTTTGGAATGACAGCCGAGAACGTGGACCTTGGAAAAAGATGCGGGGTCCAGACAAGTAAGCAGTGGATGACTTCATCCTTTAACAGCGCGGAGCGAGCGTGAGAAAGCGCTTCCAGGACAGCAAAATTGGAAAGAAAGAAAAAAAAGCGGGAAAACCATGGAAGGTCCTGTCGCAGGCACCGTGCGTGGGGAAATGAGGCTGCTGCTGCAGACGCTCTGACCTTGCCAGCCTCACTCATGAAAGAGCACGACGCCCTCTTCACAACGAGCATACGAATGGTTGAGCTTGGCAACTAGCCCATGTGTCCAGGTTCGGACATGCATGATCTCTTGGCTCGATGCGGTCGCCAAGATCAAGCTGGTTTCTGCACGGAGAAGCCCATTCTGATCGGCAACGGGCATTGAGTGGGTTGCAAGTGCATCTCATTTCATTGACTGAAGAGGAAGGGGAAGGTGAGCGAGCGATGAAGCGGAAGCTGCAATGCAAAGTACACGCGTCTGTCGGGCCTCTCCGAAAAGCGTGTGTGGCTTTCTCCTTGTTGAACGGCAAACAGGCAGGTCTCAAGCGGAAGGAAATTTTAAAGTGATCCTGCAGCTCGGGTCCAAGCCCGGGCTAAGATGCAGAGATCACATTTGACCGGCATGGAATGCGCACCACCACCACACCGCTTCCCGCCCTTCATCTCATCTTCCCAACTCAGTTTCGTTTGACTTGATTGCATTTCATTCAAAGCTATTGCTAGCGTTGAACCTTTCGTCAGAGACCTGAGCGCATGACTTCGGCGCAATCCGATGAAAGCGAACGTTCTAGCTGACCTTCTCGGCACGATCAGAATGGCATGAAAGAAAGATGAAGCAATCCGGCGCGTCATGACCTTTTTGCCTTTTGGTCAGATTGCGTTTAGGGTTCTGAGAGTGCTCAAGTGTGTGACGCGCCAAGTCAGCAAAGCCTGTATCGATGATGCATGACGCAGCAGCATAAATTTAAGATTTTTAAGCAAAGCCTCAACACTGCTAGTTGCTGCTTGACAGAGTCGGATCTTAAATTCTTTTTGTTCAAGTGCGCTGCTGCAGCCAAGGAAAAAGGCTATTTCTTGTCCATTCTTCTGGCCCGAAACGGGAGCACCGAATGAGCATACGTGCCTGCTACAGTTGTCTGCTGTCAGCGCCTTTCTCCATGAAGCTCGCATGCTTGCTTGCTTGCTGCAGCTATGCACACGGTTGCGCCGCCGTGCCGTCTGCTTTGACCCTTTCTTCTTCCTCGAAGACATGCCTTTTTTTAGATAGCGTGCGTGCTTCAGTATAGCTAAGCGCCGGCGCAGCTGCTGCTGGTGCTGTCTTCTTCGTCGGTGACGATATTCTGGCGGCCATTGCAATTGTAGTATGCACTTTGACTGCTTTCGCCTCGCTTGGGTCGGATGAGCCGTCAATGCTGCTGCGTCAGAGAGGGGAAGATTGCGAGAGGCCCTTCGCTTGTTCTGATAAGATTGTCCAGGGGTCATCGTCTGCGCCGTTCTGCCTGGACCCGGTTCGATTGTCTCGACCTCACAAATTGCCGTACTTCGATATCCTGACGTCGGCGCAACCGACAAGCTCAGCTTCAGCTTCCCACGCTCTTCAAGCAAGCAGTCTGTCGCTTGATCATCCTCCACCCAAAGTCAGCTTCACTCATCCTCGCTCATCTTGTAGCTTCGCTTTCCTTCTCTTCTTCCTTCACCTGTTTCTCTCGTCACCATTCCCTACCGCTAGCCATTGCGACCTACAACCACCTCTTCGATACCCTCGCAGACTCTGAATGTGGTAAAGGATCGCTACTAGCTGACCTTGACCATCTCAGTTGGAGCACATATACCCTTCCTCGGTCTCGAACGATCATAACGAGCTTTCGAAGCAGAATCACTGCAAGATGGGTCTCTCGCTCGTCATCGACGACACCTCGCTGGTGCTCTTGCTCGTTCTTGCAGCAGCTCTCTCGGCTTCGATCTTCATCTCGAGATCCTACCAGCCTCTCATTCACCCACTCATCCTCACACGCCAGGCTGATGTCTCCCAAACCCGTCAGCCAAACGAGTCGGCCATTTACCGCAATGCCAACTCCCCATCTGGCTTCGACCTCGCTCTGAGACCACGAAAGGAGATCAATGACATCGCCGACTTGCTCAAGCACGGCGCTAAGGGAACTGAGCGCACTTCTCCGCGATCCGTCTACGGCAACACAAAGAACAACGAAGATGTAGCTGGTGACGCTACTGCATTCGCTACAGGCTTCATCAAGCTCTCGTCGGCACCCGTGCTGCAGACAGTCTTCGCTGTTGTTGCAGAGTCGGACACCTACGAAAGCATCGTCGCTTTGCTTGCCAACTCGCACACCTCTGTCAGCTCACGCTTCCACACTGTTGTGCTTTCGCCCGAGGAGCTTCAGAAGCAGACTTCAAGTGCTTTGCCGCAGACAATCTCCAACACCGGCGCTCGCTCGGCCATCGGCGTCTACACTACATCCAAGAGCATTGACTTGGTTTTGAACCTTGCATTCCTTGATTCCTCGGCACTCGTAATCGTGCCCTCTGCCGATCTGGGCGAGGCGACCAAACGCGCTAATGCCCACTTTGGCGGATCGCATCGTCTTCGCATCCATACGTTCGACAAAGTCCTCGAGGCGGGCAGCCGCGGATCGCTCCTCGGTGCTGAACCTGCCAACCGCGAAGTCATCAACCAAATTCAGTCGCACTACTGGAATGCTGCCGCTTCGCAATGGATTGCTGTCAAACACGCCAACCTCGTTGCTGGTGTCACCTCCCAGCTCGCCAGCTTCCCTGCCGACAAGATCCCTAGCACCGCCGATCACTTCTTCGTCGAGGCTTGCGCTTCTCTCGATACCCCTGCTTCTGCATTCATGGCCACTAGGTCGCCTTTCGGCTTCGTCCTCGCTTTGACAGCTCTCTACACTGGCGCAGCCATCACTGCTGATCTTCTCACATCGAGCTACGACGACCCCAACCCTGCTTCCACCACTGCATTCGCCCAGGCCAAGCCAACGCTCGTCTACGCCTCAGCAGAGGGCGCATCATCTCTCGCCTGTGCGCTCGCCTGCTGCTCTCGCCGATCGCCGCTCTCGTCTTGGGCATCCAACAACAAGCTCTTCACCCTTCGCAACGGAACCTACTCGCGAAACGGCCTCGCCGATAGCCTCGTCTACCAGTCTGCCCGCGACACTACTGGCACCAGCCAAGTCCGTAACCTTAGCATCGTCGGCCGAGGCGACACTGTCCCTCAGGCTCTGCTGGACTCGCTTCGTTCGCATCTTGGCTGCGCTGTGCTCAATGGCTATCTCCCTAAGCTTAGCGGCGCCGCTGCTACTGCTCTGATCAGCGCAACGCATGCGTTCGATCTTCAGGCGTTCGCTGAGCACGAGACGGGTGGTATGCAGGTGCCCGCTCACGTTGGCCCTCCCTCCGTTGCTGCAGAAGTCAAGCTGGTGCAGTCCAAGACGGCCGCAGATGCTGGCCTTGCTATTGCTGGCAAGAAGCCGGAAGGACAAGCAGGCGATCCTATGGGCGAGATCATGGTCCGCGGCAACATCGTCGCTGGCAGCGCGGACACTGAAGAGTGGACCGCTACTGGCGATCTCGGCGCCTTCCGATCCAACGGCACTCTCGTTGTTCTCCGCGATGCCGACGAAGCTGATATCGCTGCTGTTCCTACCCTTAGCGCTCGCAAGCCGGTCTTGCGCCAGCGACGTAACCGCGGCCTCGCAAGCGGCGCTGCAAAGACCGTTCTTGCAGCCGCGATGATCATGGCTGCTGCCATTGCACCCACTGCTTCTGCTGGCACGCTTGTCAAGCGCGGTGGATCTGTCAACACTACCATGAGCGACATGGCTAAGATGGGCATGCTTGTCGGTCAGCGTGCATCATGGGAACAAGGTGTTGGTCAAGCTGCTCTTCTCGAACTCGATTTCCCTGGTTGGTCTGTCTTCTCATCTTCCTCCGGCGGCCCTCCTTTCCGCCCTGGCAACACGCGCTCTGCATCTGGTCCTCCCAACGAAGTCATTTCCATGGCATACGCCTCAGCTGCTCGTCAAGACTCGCTCGGACGTCTCGCTTTCCGCATCACTGGTGACGAAAACATCAACATGGGCAGCGCACTCGACGGTGCCGCTCCGGGCGCCGAGGTCCTCCTTGCTGCCTGGCTCGATGGAGAGATCAACCGTACTACTGGCGCCATGGGTACTGGCTTCTACAGCAATGCCGCTCGCAGCACCCTCGACATGGTGCTTCGTCGCGCACCTCGCTCTCGCAGTGGCGCCATCAGCCACCGCCTTAACACGGTTGCTCTTTGGAGTGACGCCATGTACATGATGCCACCTTTCCTTTCGTACTACGGCATGATTACTCGCAACAATACCCTCTTGCAACTCTCGTACGATCAGATCCGTCTCTACCGCCAAGGAATGCGTCTCAACGGTACATCGGCTGGTCTGTGGGGCCACATCTACAGTCCCGACACCAACACTTGGCAAGACGGCGGATCGTGGGCTACCGGCAACGGCTGGGTCCTAGCTGGAATGGCTCGCACACTGGCAACGATCCAACAATCCCAAGCCTCGGTTCAGATGACATCGCAGAAGAACGACATCGTCAACTGGATGGAAGAGATCCTCGACGCAGCCTGGCCCATGCTTGACGACAGAGCATTGCTGTTCCACAACTACATGAACGACACCAACCAGTTCTACGACTCTGCCGGTACGGCGTTGATCGCCTACGCTACGTATCGTCTCGCGTCCATGTCGCCTTCGAACAACAGGTGGATCTCGCAGGCCGACACGGTGTACCAGTCGTTGGCAACGGCCCTGAACCCCATCGGCCAATTCAGAGATGGATACCCGGTGGTGGACGTTTTGTCGTTCGTCGCGCAGGGAGAGACGAGCTCAGAGTCGTTGGCGTTCATGATGCTCATGACGGCTGCCAAGAGGGATTACCAGAACGGGGACGTTATACGCATCAACAACTCAACAGCCGGCTCGAGCAGTGCCGCTTCCAGCACGCTGCCAACACCAGCGATCGCTTTTGTCGCCGTTGCTGCTTCGCTATTCTTCTCGCTGCTTTGATCGAGCGAGAGGGAGTGCTCATTTTCACTTGCATATAGATACCAATTCTCTCGATCATCATTTCACGCACGAGCAAACTCTAGGAGGAGCGGGACGAAGGGCCAACTTTGTCAAGTCACGTTAGATTGATGGACTGACACTTTCAGGCCCTCCGTACTCGCTCTGAAAATCTGCTCTGTTCACGACCTCACTTCATGTAATTGCATTGCTTCCTTCTCACGCCTTCACGTTGTGCAAATAGACTACTTCTGTGACGACAACTTTTTGACGCTCTCAACGACTGACAATGCGAGTGTGCAAATGAAGACACGAGCTGTGGGGATTGGTGTGATGCAAGTTGAAAGAGTTTGGGTTGATAGAAACCGAGTTCAGACACGGGGAGCAAAGTGGATCCGCTGCGACGCGGAGCCAGCGCTGCAATTAGACTTAGGCTCGGCTCGTACAACTGAGAGCAAGCAAGTGCTCGTTCGCGACTACAGAAGTCTTGACGCTCCGTTTCTGTGCGGGTTTCAGGAGTCAAAACACAATCGTTCGAGCTCGCAAGCCTTGACCGTTGCTCTGGGTCGGTATTTCGGAAAATGAGTGAGGGCATGGGACAGGATGTCTCGCTCACTGAGAACGTTCGCCCTTCGCTCTTCCGTCAAAAGTCGACACACCGTGATCCGCTGTTCCACTCGAAGCTAAATCCATCCACACAGTCCCCAATCATTCTGGTTGCATTCGCTGGTTGTCTGTCTCGTGTCTCCTCTCTTCGCTTCACTTCCGCGTCACGAAGTTTTCTCAATTCAGCGCGATTTGGACAGTGAACTCTATCGCATCCCTTCGCTTCCTTGTCTTCACATGTCTCTGCTTGGCTAAGCTTGCAAACAAGCTTCAGCGTGAAGTGGCATCTCTCACATCTAGCTCCTGCATGTTTCAATGCAGTCAGTAAAACATCTACCTCCGCCTCGGATCACTGTCCATCCTTCCTTGAGCATTCATCGTCTCTTTGTTGCAAGATCGTTTGAACGCTGCTTGCTGAATGTGGTGTTTGCGTGATAGAAACGGTACGTGTATCTGGCCGCCTTCTTCGTTGACTTGAAGTCGCTATTGAGCACAAAGACCGGTTCCTGAATGTCAACATCATTCCTGCAGAAGCAAAAGACACCATGGACCAATCGCCCAATCTCTCCAGGCTGACGAGTCATGTCAAGCCAGGTTGTGACCCGACTACCACACTGGTCATGCAGCAGAATCGTCTGAAGGGAGGTTGGCGACTGAGCGGGATCCGATGCTACTGGCGTCATGGGACAAGCTTGTCCAGACGCCCGTAACGACGCCAGCAAAAGTGTCATCGTCGACCCAGTACTTCTTCAGCTGGCCCGACGGATAGTACCCCTCCCGGGCAAGGTGCTGGATGATGCGATCGATGCTGCTGATGATCTCCGAGGGCGTGTCGATGCCAAGGATGAGGAGGCAGCGCACCACATCCTTGAAACGAATCTTGACAGTGTCGATTGACAGAGGTGTTTGTCCTTTGGAGGGACGTGGAAGGCGTTGTGTCGTGGTCAGCTCAGCTTGATTAAGCTGGATGTTAGAGCTCTGTACAGGCGTTGCTTCTTCACCTTGCGTGTATAAGTTTTCCTCATTATCGTCCTCATCCTCGTTGCCATCGGAGACAAAATTTGCACGTAAGAGCTGTTCTTGTGGCCGAGAAAGCTGAAGATCGGTCGTGCTGCCTGCTCCTCGGACGTTTGTGTGCGCGGTTGTATCCTCGTTGACGCGGCCTTTTTCCCAAAAAGCATAGATGTGAAGGTACACGATCCATGATTCGATAGACCGGAGGAATGATGGGAGTGCTTTGCTTTGTATGTTGATCATGAAGGAGCCGATCGGATCGCTACCAGAAGATGCCAGTCAGGGAACTATGCATGTTAACCATGTCTATGATCCGCTCACGAATAAGTACATGCCATTCCCTCGTTCTCAATTGAGCCTATCGAGTTCAGGCTTTCCGTGTTGCAAGCACTAACCTTGCCCCCGCACCACCTGCCCCCGAGAATATGCCGACCGCCTTTATCAAAATGACACACGCCTTTCCCGCGGGGTGGGGGTGCGGGGGAAAGGTTAGTGTCTTTTTGACAAAGGCGGTCGGCATGTTCATGTCTCGAAGCAAAAGAGCCATGTCGCTTAGCAGCGCGTCCACAAGTTTGCGGTATCTCCACCGCTGCGACTTCCCGAGCAAGGCACAACTTTTGAGTTTTCGTCTGTGCTGAACGATGGTCACTTCACACTTGTCGCATTTCCTGTGGTTCAGAGCAGTGTGCCTCGCGAACCGATTCTGAAGCCGTTTGAAGCATCGAAGCAGTGAAAGCAATATCTCTTGGTTCTGACACTAATTGGATATGAAACTTACTGCTCAACTACTTCTCTAACAAAATCGCAGCACAGTACATTGCACTTCCTTCATCAGGCTGATTGAACTTTGAGCCACGCTTTGACTTGGTACCAGGCTCTGTTTGTGATCTCCAGCTTTGCAACATGTGTAATTCCGAAGCGATACATTTTATCTGCAGCTGCATCATGATCTCGCGACGATACGGGTTCTTGAGCATTGCGCGCAATAGCAGCAAGCCTCAATAACAAGTTGTTTTGCGTCCAATTGCGGGTACAACGAGGTTCGACTCTGGTTGACTGTCCAATATCGAACCTGTCACTTGGCTGATCTTTCTCGCACACCTCGTAACTAGTGGAGCGGGTCAAGGAGTTTCACTCTTTGCTGAACAGAGCGTAAGTTTCTAAGGCTCTCCATAGCGATAGAATTTAGCACGTACTCTTCGAATGCTAGCCTATCATACGATGACATTGCGACACCTGAGCGCTTTAAGAAAAGAGACTCAAGCTCGCACCTGGGAGATGCACGCAGCGAGCAAGCTTGCTTTTCGCTCTCTCTACTCAGCGAGCAAACTTTATCCGTGGTTCTGTTGCTTCACGGCACCTCTATCCAAGTTTGTATCGGGCAAGCCGAAAGTCGCACAGTTTGACATCTCAAATTTTCAACCCTCAATTTTTAAGCCTAGCCGCACCGCGCTATTTTTTGTTTTTTTTTTTTTTTTTTGGCACGCGGAACTTTGTGCAACCT